>JAOPHQ010005977.1:437500-520000 GCA_030340625.1 Merluccius polli
CAAAAGTAAGCCATCAACTGACATGACTTGGGCTGATATGACATGACATGACGTGTTGTTTAACACTTGCGTTAAACAACACGTTGGTGGTTGTGTGTGTTCAGGGAAACAAGAAATAGCTTCCCATAGCAGTTTCTAATACTGTTGTCATATCAGTGCCTTCGGTATCGATGTTCTTATCTCTATTATTTCCTTGCAATAGGGAAGTAGAATCAAGATTCTACTTCCTTATTCTGATAAAGCAAAAAAGTAAGAAATAACATAGGCAAGCATTACCTTAATCGCAAAGCAGTGGCCATTCAACACTTGCTTGATATGTATTCTGTACAACCTGATGCTGGTTCATCTGGTTGATTCTGTATCAACACTTTTTAGGTCTTAATCCATTTTGAAAAGTTTTAAATAATTACAATATAAACCAACAATATCAATCAGTTTTGTTCTTTCACGTTCTGCATGTCTGCACATGTTTCATTTTTTAGTTGTTGAGGGATACACTGGATACAAACTGTACCTAAAACATACATAGAAAAGCCTTTTCACATAGAATAATGGAGACATCTTCCATGGGAAACCATGGACCTGGAGAGGCCAGTCCAGCGGGACTTTGGATCAATTAAGGGATGCGTTGTAGAATCGTGGGTGGGGCCAAGATGGAGATCAGTTTTAGTTTTGAGCTTGAAGAACAGTTGACATGAAGACTTAGTGAATGATGCGATACATCAGAGCTGTGTATAAGGTCTGCTTTAAGACATGAGATGAATGCCGCTAAAGTGATCCTTAATCAGCATGTGAGAACATTTCATCCATGTGACTACTTCTTTTGTCTATTCATCATATTTGCATGTGAGGATGTTTCAAATGTATTCTTTCTTTATTGTTTTTGCCATGTGACTGCATTTTAGACTTCATACCGTATTATGTTGTGTGTGTGATCTTTGGTTAGAACTAACATTGTAATGGTGATCCATTGCATTTGGATTTGTTGTAACACGTGACATCAAATTGTATTGTAACCCATGTAACGCATGAAGTCGTTTGTTAATTTGCCTCCATCACTGAATATTTACGAATAATGTCATTCGGAAATCCTGGAGCAGATATTTCTCCTTACAGGAAAAGGGTATAAACCTTGTGCATGTAAACTTTTTGGCCTCAAAGAATTGGAGAACCTGGTGAAACCTGTATGCACGCTCGGCCTACAGCCGTCTGGTATTTGCTGCAGACTCAGCACGAGTCAGCACTATTCCTACATGAAAAAGGTCTGAGGGCAACTAGGACGTCTGCCAGGCCAATCATTTCCCATTTCCCATCAATAATTGCAGTTATTATTTTCAGATCATCTTACTATGTCAAGGCAACTTGAGTACCTTTTTTTTTACAATACAATACACCTACTGACAGCATTTACACACACACACGTGCACAGGCTCTCACACACACATGCACACACACACACACACACACGCACACACACACACACGCGCACACACACACGTGTTGAATTATTGGTAAAAAAAACCGTACACTTCTTGGTTGAAATGTAATGAAAACGCAGTTTCCTCATTCTTTTCTCCATCCACTTCCTGCTGGAGCTCCTCACCTTGACGTGTATGTGAGGGTTACACCACACGTGGGTGGAGGGCGGGTTTCAACAAACAGACACGCATGGCTGAGGCATCGGCAGCCGGGGCCGGTATGCTGCTGCAGAGACATCGGTGTTGAGTGGCAAGGAGGCAAATATGCTCTTAAGAAGAAGGATGGAAAAATTGGTGATTTGAATTAGATTTGAATATCAACATCACAGCTAACTGCTGAATCAATGCACAAAGTGTAAAAAGGTGTATATATCTGTACTTGCCAGATGTTTTGTAGGGCACCATGTTAGGAAAAGCTGGAACTGGCCATATCTGAAAGAATCTAGGTTTCAATGATTCAAAGTAATACATAGGAGAGGAAATAATAAGTCTTTATTATTATGGATTTATGATAACTTTATTAATATACATACAATATAAGCAGTTTCCAAGGTAACACGAAGACAAACTCCACCAACATTTCCAAAGACTTTCATACGGATAATAATCTTGGTTTTCTTAGAAGCGGTTTTCCCCTCTAGTTTCTCAAGTCTTACATACATTTACACAGTGAGCGTATATAGTTTACATTTTAATACATATCTTAAGTCACCAACCTATATGCAAGCATATAGTCGACTAACCGTTATAAATTATATTCATGGTTTCTTCTTCTACTGTTTATGTTTTTTTGATCCTCAACTTTGTGGATCACTTTGGTTGAAGACATAGCAGATAGGCCTACATATATATATACACATTCTATACAACACACTTATAATTTCACATTAGCAGAAATAAAATAAAATATAGAATATCTAAATATTACAGTGTTGTTTTTAAATAAAGAAAATGTCCAATGCAAAGACATATGGTGCAATCACAATGGTAACACGATACACAAACCACTCTCCCAATGATATAATCAGCATTTGGTTTTGTACAATCATTTTAAATAGTTATTTTTTGGTTAATTTAACCAAAAAGTCTTGAAACCTAAGAATAATCATTTAGTTGTTTTGTATCTCATTTGCTAAATGCATTGATTACCTTCAACTACATACCCACTGAGGCCAGCTATGCTAATAATATATCACGAGAAAGTATGCACACACGATTATAAAACACTTTGAATACAAGCATCAAACCATCCACAAAATGGCATATAATTATCTTTATTTATATTTGAAATGTAAGACGTGAACTCACCAATGGTATTTTCAATAGAAATAAAACACCATTGGCAGTTCATGTCTGTGTAAGGCTGTGGTAACCCACAGAAGAACATGAAGGAAAATAAACATATTGATCCAATGTTGTTTGCCACAGGTGATCTCAATCTCAGGCCATTATGTCAATCTCAATCTGTTGTTTGCCAGGTTGATTACCATGTACACCCGAATACAGACCTTCGGTCAATTTGTCTGATAGCTTCAACAGAGGCAGGCATTGACTTAAGATTGTTGATACGGCAACCGCCCTGAGCCATAAAAATGACTCGACATATAACTGGTCGACACTATTTATGTCGGGGATATGATGAGTGAGTGACAATTTTGGGGCTTCACCGCACCATAGGTGTCTAGACTCTAAATAATAGTTGTATGAGTAATTATAATATCAACATGAATTGATTTAACTTCCTCCCCCTCCCCAATCATGTATTTGTTCAAGTGCCCCCTCCCCACACGGTGCCTTCTCTACAAGCTCCGTCTATGCTTGCTTGTCTAGATCGACCCATGCATACTTGTCTAGATCTATAGACCCATGCATACTTGTCTAGATCTATAGACCCATGCATACTTGTCTAGATCTATAGACCCATGCATACTTGTCTAGATCTATAGACCCATGCATACTTGTCTAGATCTATAGACCCATGCATACTTGTCTAGATCTATAGACCCATGCATACTTATCTAGATCTATAGATCCATGCGTGCTCCTTAAGACCAGTACATTGTGCTACTTGAGCAAAACAACAAAACAGAAACAATCATATCACCAGAAATGAGTTCAGTCCAATATGGGGGGGGGGGTGTGCTTCATTTCTCTGTCGGCAGCTGCTTCACAGGCTCCACCACCTGCTCCATCTGCTCCATCTGCTCCACCTGCGTGTCGGGGTTCTCCGCGTCATCCGGGGCGTTTGTCTCCTCCTTACCGTTGCGCCGGCGCCACCAGCCGTTGAGGAAGCTGTTGAGACGCTCCAGGATGTCGATGGAGTGGTTGATGACCAGGGCCAGCCAGGCCAGGCCGAAGAAGATCCAGGAGGCCATGAGGAAGCTGTACCACTCGGGGTACGTCTTGTCCGGGTTACTGTCTGTAGGACGCAGGGGAAACTGGATTTAAAGTTGCTGGGATTACACTGAGGGTGAATTCAGATGTCATGAAGGAGCAGGTGGGGTGGATGGGGGGGGTCAAGGATGAGTATGGGGGGAGGGGGGGGAATCGAACCCAGTCCCTTTTCCTTTAAAATGTAACAAGTCTCTTTCTACACTGACCTGTGGTTGTATTTGACCAAATAATGGAATTTACAATATTGCAACAGCCTCAGACATATGTACTGATGTAGAGGTGATTGATATGTCAACGCAGCAGTTTGCAACAAAGACCAAATATTGACCGTCTTCAAGTGTCAAGGGGTTGATCATTTGCAATCAAAGTTAGCTTTGATCTTTTTTTTGGGAGCAAAATCACACTTTTCCATATAATTTGGTTAGGTTTTGTACAACACATACAGAGCTGAAAGGCATTTGGTATGTGAAATTCAAATAGTCTTTCAGATCTACTTCCATGGAAAGGAACTGAAACCAACAGTGAGCAGTGGAAATTTTTTGGAAGTGTTTTTGTACCGCTTCAACTTGGGCACTGAATTGGTTTTCGGAAGCTTAAAGGAGAACCAAACCCACTTGTACATTGGTTTGCATCAGATGACTCCCTCTCTAGGTCAAACACATGCTGTCGCATGTGTTGCAACTTCTGATCGGCTGATTATGGTTACCCAGTACCTGCTGATACACACTTGTCCCCCGCTGATTGAAACTAAATTAAAGGGGCGTTTACAGGGGAGCTGGCGGCCCCGCCCCAGAATTATGAAAAACTGAACATGTTTTTTAAAGGCGGGATCAGGGGGTTTGGTTCTCCTTTAAGGACAGACCTACAGTTGTTTTTTATTATCATTTGTTGGGGGATAGACAAAGTGTCATCCGTCGGATTGATTTCGAGAGATGACATCACAAGGGCGTGGTTGCCAGGAGGCGGGGCTCGCCGCTCGTACCTGCCACGTAGTCCCCAAAGCCGATGGTGCTGAGGGTGATGAAGCAGTAGTAGATGGCCTGGGCGAAGCTCCAGCCCTCGTGGCCCTGGAACATGACCATGGGCACCACGAAGAACAGCACCACGCCGGTCAGGTAAGATATCAGGTGGACGAAGAAGCGTGTGCACCTCTGTGACACCGGACGGACGGAGCGGGTTAGGGGGTGGAAGATGGGGACATTATACAGGAAGAGTGGTGTTAGGGTTGGGTTTTCACCCACATGACCAAAGAGAGCACTTCTCCACTGTCCATTCTAAGTCATCGGGTTGGTTGACTTGTGTGCCTCTCTATACACGTACAAACGGTATCTTCAGGAACTTTTCTATAAGCACACACTGTCCTTGAAAATGTTGGTCGCACACTCTTGCCGAGACGTCAAGATTTCTGAGGTGTATTCATTTTTTTCATTCAAAGCCAGGTCATAGTAGGTTAATAGGGCTCCTTTGAATTTTACAACCTAGTTTAACTTTAGCCTCTGAAGTTTGAATTACCCCACTATGCAAATAAATGACCAGGAAATGGGTTGGATTTTCTTACCTACCAACTGAGAGGTAAAAATCAAATAACAGCCATATAGAATCACTTAATTAATCACAATGTCAAAGGGTGCTATTGGTCATTAGGTTTGAGTTGCAGAAAAAGTCTGTCTTTAACCCTATGTGCGTGTGTGCATGTGGGTGTGGGTGTGTGTAGCAGTGCCCTTACCGGATGCCTGGTCTTTCCCTGCAGGAAGTCACAGATGTTCCTCTCTATTGCCAACATGTACTTGCCCACCCTGTTGAGGACCACCATGTTGAGGGGGATCCCGATCAGAGCGAAGAAAACACAGAAGATCTGACCAGCGGGCGTTTTGGGGCTCATGTTGCCATAGCCTGGAGATGAAAATAAATCGGGGTTGACTACGATCAAAATGACATTATGACTCAACAGTAGTGTCTCTTTAATGAAATCACAATGACAGTTTCTCTCTGATGCCTTCACAGATCTTCTTTTATTAGGTTGTATTTAGAGCTATTTGTTCTTGCCTAAGTTAGTGTAAAAGTGTGTCTATGCAGTTGTAAAAGATTTCTCAATACAACAAACAAGACATGTGGATTATTTGGATGATCTAAATCAGTGTGTGTGTGTGTGTGTGTGTGTGTGTGTGTCTCTCTTTCTCTCTCTGTAAGGGACTGTAATGGACGGTAGAGTAAAGTAACAACGACGATGTCTCTTCCATTTGGCTACACCCAGTGGAGACTGGGAGAAATGCAGCCTCCACACCTGCAACGTCTACTACCAGTACACTACCAGGGAGTCAAGGACTGACAGACGGTTTGGGGAAATGCCTGAAGTCTGCTCCAGTTACTAACCGGTATTTTGTGTGTGTGTGTGTGTGTGTGTGAAAATATTATCAAATAAAATATGAGATCATCTGACCTATAGTTGTAACAACTGTGGCAGCAAAAACTGCTGAGCTGGTGAATTGCCAAAAGCCGTCAGAGGTATTGTTGCCTTTAATACTCAGTCCAGCCTTAGAGGCATCTTGTATTACCTGGAAGACACGCATACAACACAATACATATTACATACAGTTAAATACATATTGAATACAGTTAAGAGAGAACTGACAATTTCATCTAATTGCATTTGGTTGCTCTATCAGCAGGCGATGTAATGATTGCGAGTCTGCATAAGTTAAGACATCAGTTTAGTCAATTGTTCTCCACAGCAAATAAGATATTTTGGCCATTTTTGAGGGAATATAGAGAAGGTGAGATGTCTATTAATATCTTAATTCATGGATCATGGATGGATATACTGTTCTTATTTTGTTAATTGAGAACATCTCCTTTGTAGCTATTATAATTTTTAAAAGTAAATAATTACTAAACTTTTCTTTGGTGCACAATATTTTCCATACTTCACTTTCTTAAACTAGTGACAACTTCTGAGGTCATGTTGACAGCAGCAGCATCCCAACTGTCCTCTTGCTCAGCCACACCTAAATACAAAGCGTGGTTATGTAACAAGATGACCCCAAATATGTTACGGTCATTTGGACATAAGGGGTTAGTGGACCACAGCCATCAGGAGGATCTTCAATAGACATGCTTTTCATGCGCAGGTGTTGACACAGTCCGTTAAATAAAAGTGTTGGGTCCATCCTGAATGTGACACACACCTCAGAAATACTATCAGTGGAGGGGCTAGGACCCAATGTACCCTGGTTATGCAATACTTTTGGGTCGGGCGGGTATGACACAATACCTCCCAGTTGAATTGCAGAACTGAGAATAAACATGCATTTATATTTCGTTTCAACGATTTCGAATGAAAAGAAAGTGATTCATGAATTATTTCGCTTTTCCTGGCCTAGGAGAGAGAGTGCACAGTGTGTGTAAGCAGAGTGGTGATAAATGCATGTGGGTGTACATGTGACTGAGTTGGGAGGGAGGAAGCGTCATTCAGTTCCTTCTCAGTGAAGGGATCCACACCTTATGAAGTTTGGCTTTTATAAAGCCAAAGTACATGTGTTATTTGATCCATATATCACAAGTGATATGGATCACTTAGTGGGGAGCCTCTTGAATGTAAAGTAGGAAGGTTGTGGTCTAGTCACCTCATGGCTTGTTGGCTCATGCTGAATGTTATTTAAAGATTTGTAACATCTACCCACAACAATCAGATTAAAATCATAATTTCAGACCGGTTCTTTCTTCAAGACAAAACAAAGTTTAGACAGAATATGTAGACGTATAACTATTAAGTCTTAAGTTCATATCATAGACATATTTGAGAAATCTTGGTTTTGACAAAAGGAGACATTTTATTATTATTATTATTATTATTATTGTATTGGCAGAACTATGTTAGATTGAGATCTTGGATGGATCAATCTAGTCCATTTACTCCCCAGTCCATTTGCTTCCCAGCAGCCTACTTTACATGTTGCAAATTTCCACCCAGCAGCCTTGTGATGACTGAAGGAACACAGCAAGGCGATACGAGATAGACAACAGATGAAGCTGAAAACCTTTTTGTCCCAAGGAAGCTGAAACTATGCCTTTATGTTCTGTAGGCTACAACCACCACCGTTTGATGATTAAAGCACATCATTAAATAAATGGCATTTGTTTATCAAACAATATGTTGGAACTAATTCATGTTTGCTGTTGTTTTGTTAGCAAAATAACCATCATTAGAAACTATTTCAGTATACGTTTCCTGGTTTTGACCGTAACATTAAATGTCCCCTCCCTAATCCACGATCCACCACTGGCGTTGTTTTGCCTGAGTGATTATCCATTAGGTCATTATGAGTTTGAAAGTAACAAAAAAAACTAGTGGTGGGCCGTTATCGGCGTTAACGCGCTGCGATAACTCGAGACTCTTATCGCGCGATAAAAAAATTATCGCCGTTAATCTATTCTCAAAGTTGGGTTGGGAGCTGTGTCTATACCGGATTTCCACCAAGGAAGGTAAGCGCCGCGGAACGGCTGCGTCCTCTGCCCGGCCCCCCCCCCCCCCCCCCCCCCCCCCCCGTCAACAATCGCGCACCTCTCCCCCTCCGGTCAACAATCGTGCACCCCCCCCCCCACAATCGCACAGACTTATTTTTAGTCATTATTTAGGTAGCACACACATATAATGAATGCCTTCGACAGAATTCAAATGAGCCATTTTAATCTAGATTAATCTAGATTAATTCCAAGATTACAGTTACATTAATCTAGATTAAACAAATTAATCTATGCCCACCACTAAAAAAACACAATGTAGATGCACACCTACAGTATATCGCACCATACAACCAGCAGCAGCAACAGCAGAACAACACTCCCCAGTGTGTCAAATCACATGGTCCTCCGTCAAGGGGGGCATCTCACCTCAATCACCGCGTCTATGCCGTCCGAGTTCAGACACTTGTAGGTCTTGAGCACCTGCTGCTTCCGTGCCAATATAGCGCTGATGTCCTCCCTGCCCAGGTCCCCCTCTAGCTTCCAGAAGATTACGCCGCCTACCAACACATAGGCCCCGTACACGGCCCCCAGCATCAGGATGGCGGGCACCCGGGCCAGGTTGAGGATCTGTATGAGCCCCATCGCTGACGCCCCCCTTGGAGAGGCTTCGAAAGGAGGGGGGGGGGGGAATTTTCTTTTGGTTCTCCCCTGGGTCAATGTTTCTGGGAACCGGTGGCGGATATGAGCGTCTTGTGTGGAGTGACGGCGCCCTCGTCTACTTCTTTCCAATGCGCCACAGGCAAATTAATCTCCTCCCGCGCCCCTGTTGGGCTTACCATGCAAATGTGTCCAGGCAAAATACAATAAAACAAGAAACATGGACACAGCCAAAGCCGCCACCACACTCAGCGGTATACCTGCTTTCTCAAGGGGCCCTGAAATCAGAAGCCAGACGTCGCCCCACTGGAGCAGACTGACTACAGTCTGGTTGCTGGTCGGGGTCCAGTTCCATGTGGGTTCTTCCAGTAAATATAATGAAGACGTTTCCAGAGATAATAAGTTATTCAACCTCCCTCTTGACTTGTCAGGGGCCATTTTGAGGTCTTGGATTGTAAAGTTATGAGTAGTTCAGAAAGCATCAAGGGTGTGCTCATTTTGCGTGAAGCAGAACAGAAGAGCATCAATACCATACTTTGTGTGATGAAGCGCTACACAAACACACAGGACTTGACGGCAACTTCTATGTGACCGATGAACACAGCATTAAGCGCCAAATCCTCTCCAAAGACATTTGAGAAAGAGCACAAAGTGAAAGACAGCACAAAACCACCTTTTCCTTCAAGGTATATTAAAATATATATAACAAGATCAATTCACTACAATAACAATTTTGAGGATTTTAATGACACCGACAAAAGGGAAGAAATGGACACAGTGTGCCTCATGGAGATGCAATGTGGCGCGTGGGTTGCCAGTTGTGGCGACGAGACGTGAAACGAGAGTCATCGCCTCTGATTGAAACTGTCTTTACACCGTCCCGCTGTGTCCGGTCACTATCGTGATTAATGTGTTTGCTTTAGATAGCTCTTCATGCTCAATTCACTGGAGTTTTTCCAATTGGTACACAAACACAGATGTGGACATACAGACGGGGGACACACATACAACCCCCCCCCACACACACACACACAAACAACACTGATATCAATCTAGTGAGGTTACACAATGACAATTGTGCAACAACACTTGCTTTTTAAGGCCCTGAATGCTCACGTACTTATTGCCACCAGAATTTAACGTAATGGCAAAATCAACACCGGCTAAACAGTCAAACCGAACACTAGATCGTTCTTGTGCTGTAACATTGTACAGACCAAGTATCAAACCCCACCCGAGTAGACCGATTTGTCGTGTGGACCAATCAGATTCTCAAGTCAGATTTTGGACTGGGCGGCCCTCTGGCCCAGCTCCTCCTCCAGTTTGCTGGAGGACACGTCTGCCACCTCCCCCTGCTGCTTCCTGAGTCCCGGGCGCGTCAGGGCCACGGCGCTCTCCATCAGCTTGGCCCCCATGCTGAGCACCAGGGCCAGCCACGCCAGGGCGAAGATGATCCACACCCCCGCCAGGCTGCGGTACACCGTGATGTAGTGCTTGTCCGGGTCGGTCCCTGAGGAGACATTTCCTCAGAATTCAATATCAGTGACATGCCCTTTAAGATTGCGTACTGGAAGGCAGGGAGATGACGTGCTGCATCATTGCCGGAAAATGTGAACGAATGATGTCGTCTATACTCACCCACGACGTAATCGCCGAAGCCGATGGTGCTGAGGGTAATAAATGCGTAGTAGAAGCCCTCGCCGTACGACCAGCCCTCCACGTAGCTGAACAGCAGCGGCGGGATGACAAGGAACAGCAGGCTGCCCGACGCCACGAACAGACCCACAGCCAGGACCTCCACCGACTGCTACAGGGGGGGGGGGCAACGAGTAGGAACAAGGGGGGGGGGGGGGGGGGGGTCATCAATCGGCTGGTAATGGTACCGCATGACTTCTTGAAGATGACGTTATCTTTTCAAACCTCATGATGTGTCTATTACTTTCCCTTCATGACTGTGTTTCAATCAGAAGGCTTATAATCGACCATTTTTTAATCGTAGGACAAACAGCCTTTTAATCGTCGCTCATAACAGTCATAATGGGCCTGCTTCTTTTATGTAGGCTACCAGTGCCCTGGCTACATAAAAGGAGCAGGCCCATAAATACTGTTATTATGAGCAACACCTGTGTTTTCCCCCACAATGACACATCCATTTAGCATTATGGTAACCTTCTCCTCATCCTCGATCCTCCATCTCCAGCTTCCCTTCCTCCCTCTCTACAGCGGTTTCTGTCATGGTTTCTTTGCCGAGGGTTAGCGGTTAGGGCGTGTTGTGTGCAGTCAATTTGAATGTGAGCCTGTGAACCCTTTTACGATGATCCCGTGCGACTTGTGGGGATATTGATTGGCCGACAAGGCGGGCGACGCGCCAGTACCTTATGGGGAACCAGCGAGAGCATGCCCCTCTCCAGGCGGCCCAGGTGGACGGTGAGAGACTTCCCCAGCTGGTTGAGGAAGACCAGGTTGAGCGGGATGCCACACAAGGCGTAGAAGACGCAGAACACTTGGCCAGACACCGTGCTGGGGGACAGATTACCGTAGCCTGGGAAATCGGAGGCGCTCTGAAGTTAGAGACTAGTTATATACTGGTTTTCCATATCAAAAACAGATGGGTAATCGAACATGAGGAGCAACAATGTGCCACACCAGGGGCATTGCTAGACATAAAGCTCTACTGGGGCACAGGCCCCCCCAAAAAAACTTGAGATAGAGATTTGTGAGATTTTACTGGGGCACAGCAGATCAATACTGGGGCACGTGCCCCAGTAAAAAGGGTCTAGCAACGCCCATGTGCCACACTGTTATGTGTCCCTCGTTGTTTTAAAATTGCCACAATTACTTTTTCTTTCTATCTTTCTATTTATTGTCTGACTGCTTGGGTCATATATTTTTTGTCCACATAGTGCATTTAGTGTGGATAATACTATTACAACAATTTTAATTTTTGTATTTTTTGTAGGTTTATTACTAGCCTATTAATAACAACAACAATAATAACAATAACAACAACAACAATAATAATAATAATAATAATAATAATAATAATAATAATAATAATAATACAAATACAAATAATAGTCACAATAATTCTAATAGTCCGAAATAATAATCACAATAAATGCATAGAGGGAGGATATGGAAATAGAATTACACACCTATAGTTGTGACCACTGTGCCAGCGAAGAAGAAGGAACTGCTGAAATCCCAGTTACTGGGGTTGGTTGAGTTGCCAGATGGATTCACCCCCTTTTCCCACGCATCCAAAATGACCTACAAAAAAAATACAAAAATCGAATATGTCTTTTTAAGACATTTACTTCCTGATTTAATGTATTCCTAATTACCCTCCACAAGTAGTACACAATTAAGTGAGTAAGCAAATAAGAATCATGCTTTGAATAATAATATGTATGTATGTCTATCTTACTCACCAACCCTTCTCCCTTTCTATGTTAAATGTGTATATGTTATAAAATAATCACAATAAAATAAACTGGCAGCTACCTGTCCAGTTGGATTGGACACTAATTCAAATCAATAATTATTGATTTAACTATTGCCGCATCATTTGTCGCCATATACTCAAATGCTATTAAATTGATCCAACAAGTTCCCTTTATTTACTCGCTACTTAAATACAAACATTGTCCGCTTTCCATGTATTCATAGCCAAATGTATTAGGCTATACTTTGATTATTATACCAATACAAATCCTACTACATACTGTGAACGTACATACTGTAAAATTAAATTTACATGTTTAATACATATATAGCCTATATTTAATATTCGTATGAGGCTATAGATATTTACACAAAAATCTATCCCAAACAAACCAAAAAAGATAAGTCGATTGTAAACAGTTCTATTGATCCTATATTTACAAAAAAAACCAACAACATAAAACTGGATCATTACTTGCACAAACTTCTCCAGTGCTGGGCCGTCCAGGCAGGTGTAGTTGGCCAGGAAGTTGAGCTTCTCCAGCTGGAAGTGGTGGCGGTTGTTGCTCTCCGCCTCACGCTCCAGGATCTGGAAGATGGTGGCGCCGACCAGCAGGTAGGAGAAGTGGGCCAGAACCAGCAGCCCTGTCCAGCTCACCTTGCCCCCAGCCTCCCTGAACCTCGCCATGGACGCCAACTCCCCCACCCAGCCCCCGCCCCCCCCACCCCTCCTCCTCCTCCTTACAGAGCCTACCTTACAATATCTGGTACCACAGATTGGTTCGGATGGAAAGTGGTCATGAAGGTCACAGAGAAGCGATGCTCACAGTACTGGTAGGCGTGTGGTCCTGTACAGGTCTGGCCACACAGTGGGCTGCCATCCCTGGAGATAGTCATTCAAAGAGAATGGAAGATAACCAAACAGAGACATGCATGTATTGACGAGTAGGCCTACATCATTTTCTGTTTTTCAGGGAAATAAGTTGAAAGTCGGTGTGGTCCTGACAGGATAGCACTCGAGTGTCCTCTGCGCCGTGATTGGTTGAAGAGGAAAGTTGCTGGCGTCTGGTCATTGATTTACGGGTTGCTTTGGTAACGTCGGAGCAGGCCTCCCTTCCCCATCAGGGTAACATCCCCTTACAAATGAACCCCCTGCCCCAACACACACACACACACACATGCAAGCACACACACAGGAACGCACGCACACATGCATGCATGCATACACACACACACACACACACACATCCCCACCTGTTAAGAGAGAAACTGTGGTAGCTTCTTGTCAGCAGAACATAAGTTAATGTTTCACCCAGCTGCTTGTGGTTGTTGAAGCATGCATGATTGCGTTAAGCCCATTCTGTGTGTGTGTGTGTGTGTGTGTGTGTTTGTGTGTGTTTCGAGCACTGAAGAGAAACACAACAAAAAACATTATGATGTGATAGGTTGGTACACTGACACTGTCACAAGTGGCCATAGTGCCAACAGAAATAGTTCAAAAATAAGGCTACACTTCACATTGATGTCCTGTTAGTGTAATTACACAAGTAAGTACTGTGTAATAATCAAATATGTAATAACGCTCTGGAACCGCATGAAACCGGTGGGGTACCAGATGTAGTAGAAAGTACTATCTGTAATTGATTTCCATCTAATACTCAAAGAGATGACCGTGGCAAAACACTGTGTAGTTCCAGGCTGGTCCATAACGTTATCACATATCAACAATGTTGTTACAGGGCGTTACACTGCTTATTACATGTGTAATTCCACTGGAGGACATACATCTAAATTACCAAAAAATATACATTTACAAAAAAATGTATTAATAACAAAAAAGTAAGAGCACAATAAGTACTATAACTGCTAGAACTATTATCTCATGTGTAATCTAATTTGTCCTAATGAATTCATATTACTAATCTATTTAAATGATTCATTACTCGTCGCCAAGCAGCATGAAGTCACGTCGCAGGCTACAGTAGATATCTTTCACTGAGGAAACTCCTTGGCTTCATGCAAATCTCCCTGCGTCCGCGTGATCCGTCAACTGGACACATGCAAAGAGGGTTGCTTTGGCCTCCATTTTCTTCTGCACACACATTACTCTCGTTTGTCGTGTCGCATAGTGATGGCTCCGAATCAGGACACTGTCCACTTGAGAGGCAGACAGTCGTAGCAATCAATGCCGTCAAAAAATGATACATGTATTTATTTCTCTGGTGACGTTGCGTCGCTAAAAAGCTGTGGAGCCTAATAAGCGACACATGGTGACTTCTGGAATTATTATTTCTTTTGGCATCAATTTGAAAGACAGGACTATTTGCTGTTTTGGCAGTTACAGTGAATAATCTTGAAGATTATGTTCCCTTTTCATCCTTCCATCAGCCCAGCGCTTCGAGGCATCATTTCCCGTCATTTTTCACTTTTTTAAAGTGAATTCCATGCAGGAAAATCAGCGACATGAAACAGTGAAAGCCATCATCATGACACCAGTCGGTTCACTCTTTAGCTTGTAACCTTATGACCTAGCGATTTTTTCCACATGCAGTAAATTAAGCTCCAATGAACCTTAACCTATAGCTTGACATAGGCTTGCCAGTCATGTGGGTAGACAGGACACACCGTTTTTTCAAAGCAATACCGAGAAATGCACAGCTAAATAACAAGTCGCTGTGTGTACCATAAGCACTAATGCAGCAGAAACATGAAGGGATACATTTGAAGGACAAATTCCTTTTTTTTTAATACAAAAATAAAAAACAAAACAAAATAAAAGTTACATTTCTGCTCGTATTTCTTCATTAGGCAAAACATAAGCTTTTAAAAATAAAAAAAACAAACAAAGAATATAACATTAAATCATTGATTATGATGTTGAAGCATGACTTTCCGTTTCCATTGACATATTTAATGTCCTCATTCACCATACTCAAATGTGCACATCAAACACAAACACAAATATTACATTTGAAATAAATCCGTCCCATGAACATATGTTTCAACTTTCTGCCGCACGATTTTAAAGGGGCAGGATTTACGGCGCCGTTGAAGCCAATCTAGCCTTGTTTGGCGATGGCCCGTCACCTAGCAACCGGTGATGGTGGTTTCACAGGAAGCTCCTCTTATCCCTTAAGACAACATTTGTACAGATGAAAAGGCAAGCGGTGCGTGTTGGTGATTTATACTGCTCATCGGCTCACGGGTGACTGCGTGCTCCCAGCTACCTGCTATGTGTGTTATACTCGTGTGTTATAGGTATGTGTTTTGTGCCGCCAGCCTAAGTGCATCAAGGAACATCCTTCCTTTCCTTCTCACGTCTATGTTTGACCAATCCACCTGTCTGCCCCTCGGAGCGGCCTCTTTTCATAGCTGTCCTTCGTTTTATCTGACATGTGGAAACCGGAAAGGCGCAGTCAGATACGGAGAGAGAGGACATTTTATGTGTGGAAATTCGTATTTACATCCCGGGGGTTGTGATGTCACTGTTGGGGAGGACCTGAAAAGACACAAGCAAAAAAAGGATAGGGATGAGTTATTGCTATTATTCATAGTATTTGTCGTAACCCTTCTCTCCATGATTATAAGTGTCAACATTTTTTTTTGTGTCCTTTATGTGTACCGTATATATAAAAAACATGTATACCATGTAAATAACCAGGAAAAAACTACATGGAGATTGTTTTAGCAAACCAATACAAAATTATTTCCTCAGCAACAATAACAGCCATCGCCCTCCTCCCCTGTTGGCCTCACGGAAAACTTAGTGTGATGAGAGGGGCTTGCACCACACACACACACACACACACACACACGTGCAGGGTGTTTACACAGCTGGCGACGAGGGGCTTTCCTCTCGCACAACACAGACCCTCCATTCAGCAGAGAGAGATAGAGAGATAGAGAGATGGATAAATAGATAGATAGATAGAGAGAGAGAAGTTGTTTTAAAGCTGCACATGCTTGATGAGACAGATATTCGGGGGGCAGTAAGAGCAGTAAAGTGTTTTGGATACATAGTGTACTGTATTTATATTTCTACACATGTAGGTTGTTAATGCCAGGGCATGCCAAACTTGTTTATGTTGTGACCCACCTGTGCGGGTACTTTTGGCCCAGGACACAGCAAATAATTTGGGCAGTAAAATAAGCAACACTTGTAACCACAAGTTCAAGTTCATCAGCACAGTATTTTCCCATCTTCAAACTTAATAAAGTTCCAATGATATGGCATGCAATTGTGGAAACTACTTCTCTATGCTTCCTTCACTTCTCAACAGCTTACCTGCAATACATTTCCAACCACAGGGTGGCAGTATTGAATAAATAACAACCACTGAGTACCATGTAGTGTCTGTGTGTGTGTGCAGGAGCGCTGCTCAGGGGGGAAACTTAGGACTAGTCCAAGGGCCCTTGACTGATAGGGGCCCTCAAAAAATATTTGAATATAAAGTTCACTTTTTAATTATATTCCAGACGCAATTTATTTTTGTGATTGAAATGATAATGAATAAGGTATTAATTAATTAACAGATATATTTTCTTGGCAAAAAGAGATCATCCACCAGTCTCTGTATTGGCTGTATTGACCCCCCCCCCCCCCCCCCCCCATATTTACGTGAAATGGTTCAGTCCTCCTGCCCTGTCCAATTTGCGTGAACGATAACTGCCACCTATTGGATGATATAGGCTACTTATTGTGACATTACAACCGCAAATACCCAACATGCATTTTAATATTTATAGTCATGGAAATTGAATGTTTTGACATGTTTTCTTTTTGAATTTGTGGAACTGTATATTATGATTTGTCATGTGGCCATCCTGGCTGTTGTTGTCTAGTGTCTTGTAAGCCTATATGGGCTGGTCACCAATGGTGCAGGACACTTAAATAAACACATCAATCAATCAATCAATCAATCAATCAATCAATCAATCAATCAATCAATCAATCAATCAATATAGTCTATGATTTGAATTAGTAATAAAATTGTGCTGCATTACAAATTATTATGACTATGATTATTATTATGTAATTTCACACACATTTTAATGTCACTGTTTGAATAAATACAGACTTTTAGCATGATTGTATGCATACTAAATATGTTTTCCCTTGATGATCCATTGAAAGCCAGTTGGCTAGAAGGCTACACTTCAAAGACCTGATCAGTGACTTTGCTTTAAAGGTTCGTCGCTGGACTCTTGGATAAGGCATTAAAACCATGATGCCTGAGGTTGTGGGCAGTTGATGCCAAGATAAATACACTGGATTTTAATTACACTGTATTTTTCACTTTGTTTTAAGAAACAGACCTGTTGTTGATTTCATTTAGGACTACTTCACCCGTCGCACCGTTATCACTTCTTTTGTGGTGCCCCACCCTGGACAGCGCTGTCCAACACAGCAGTGCTGATTAGACTGAGCTATTAAGGAGCCCAACCCAAGCAGCTTTAATTTCTAATAATTTGAGTGTTGATAATTGATAAATTGATAATTTAAGTATACAGCTATTAAGAAAACAAGAAAATTAGATTTAGATGTTCACAAAGTATCTTCATTATTATGACGATAAAAAAATGGTTCATACCAAAGAGGCATAGCCTGTGTCATGCATGCTCACATCAATCATGAAACCTTAATCAAATCCTTTAATAAAAAGTGCAAAACCAAAAGTCATTAGGCAAGTCATAGGCCCTTGAAGGTACAAATATTTGTAGCCTACTTGAACGAGAGACCAATTCTGAATGAAGGCTGGCTATATAGTCATATACCAATGTGAAAAAAAACATGAGGCCATACGAAAATAGGCAAAAATAGAAAACTAGGGACCTGCAGTTAGCTCAGCTACAGTGCATGAATAGGTATCTGCAGCGGGTGCATTGGACCTTACACATTTGGACACTTTTCAGAACTGTAGTATTACTTTTTACTCATGTATTTGTTTGCCTTTTACTTCGCTACATTTGCCATTTATACCTTTGTTACAACTGGTCTATTATCTACTCTGCATTTTGCCTGTATTGACTGAAATGAGCTGTCATGTGTGCGCGTGGTTTATGTAACTCAAATCAGATGGCGTATGTATGGGGCCCCAAATCTCTGATGCCTCCCCTGTGTGTTTGTGTATTTACCTGTCCTCTGAAGCAGGTTTTGTCTGGCTCTGATGAAGGCCAGGATGTCATTGTCGGTCTGCTGGTCCCCAGTCAGGGGAATAGAAGAGGAAGACAGTTCAGTGCTGGAGAGGTCCCTGAAAGACACACACACACACACACACACACACACACACACAGATTTTGATATACTTAATCCCCATTGGGGAAATTCATCTTCTGCATTTAACCCATCCTATGCTAAACACGGGGAGAACATTCAAATTCCACACTGAAAGGTCCCCCCCCCCCCTGGGGTTCGAACCCAGGACCTTGTTGTGAGACAGCAGTGCTAACCACCGTGTCACCCCTGTGACGGTGGTCTTGTGAGGACACGCATGCACAGATACACATTTTTGGCATCCATCAAATAATAAGGATAAGGATTTTATATGGCTGTAATTCACAGCACTAAGCCTAATGTGCACACGCTGCAACGAAAATGATGTCATCTATCCCCCTGATTCGAAAAAAAACCCATTGAATAAATCCTATGAAGATCTTGTTATAAATCTACATCCCTGTCGAGGGAAAAAATACATGGTGGAGGGTTTTGGAATATCCCTGTCACATAAAGCTTAAAAGATACGCAGGAATGTCCCCCCTGCTGTACCATGAGCTGAGCTTGAACAGCATGTCAGGCCAAAGGCTTTGTGATGATAGGCAGACATCCCGCACGGAGGTAATAGCTCACTTCAACATGGTTGAGTATGTGTGAAGCATCTCTGACACTGCTGCAGGGGCTACAAGGCATGGATGCATGACAAGAACTGTGTTTGACTACAACTGCTACAGCACAAGTGTGAAAGCTTATGGCATTGCTCTTCGATTTGTCAATACAGTTAGCAGATCGTATTTTATAGAACAAAAAACCTATCCGAAAAAATTTGATTTTTGCCATGTTCTGAGGAGGCAATGACCTAGTTCATATAGTGCGCCACGTGCCATGCAGGCATTGTGTCTACCTCAGTTCTGGGGTCGGCGTTGGGGTGGTTTCCTGCACGTCTTCCCTCCGGTGACCCGAGGCAGGCCGATGTCCAGACGGTGTCCACATGGTTTGACTCTTTGGCACGAAGCTCCTGGAATTAATACATGAATCCACACTTGAGTTTCCGAATGTTGTGGCAGGAAGTGGATAACTAATGATATGGGTGTGGCTTACCGGAGGTCTGTCACTGAGGGAACATGGGACTCCTGTTGTTTTTGTGCAGGGAAGTAGCTTAGGCTATGGCCACTACAAAACAAGTAGGCATGGATTTTTGAAATGAAGAATGTCACAAAATCTATACTCTTTTTCAAGGCGATCTAGATCCATGAAGCGGAGCACTTCAGGGCAACGTACTACAAAAAATGCATTTGTATTGATCGATACAGGCCTAGTTTGTGTCTCGTATGTTATATTGCATCAATTTTAGATCCAGCAGCAACTGTTGTGGTCTCTTCAACCACAAGAGGGTGCTACATCCCCAGTTAGTGCTAACTTGTACACTAGCACTAACACTTAGTTACACTGACTTACTCATTATCATTTACCGATGGCTAACATTGTGGTGGTGGTTGTTGTGTAACTGCGATATACAAACACATTCCTGTGTTATAGATCAGCGTTCGGTGCAGTATTGTTTTCACTGTTTGTTCACCCAGTCAGTCAAGGAAATTCCAGAGCCGTTTTTTTATGACTAATTGGCAGTAAAAAGGCTATATTTATCCCATTCCCCAGTGAACTAATGAAGTGAGCCATCACAAGCTTTAAGCAACGGCTGGCAGCCCAAGACGCTGAAGCCTTATCTTCTCCAAGATGTTATGCCGTCAAAAGCCTTTAATAAAACCATGATTAGATGACGGATAAGCCATGGCTGAAATTTTGATTATGATGGAGAAGAATGAAGGAAACCGTACAGACCTTTCAACAGCGTGTCCACGGACAAAGCCCTGGGAAAGTGTGCTATCAGGAGCCATAATCACGTTGAGCTGGTTTAGGTGCAAGCTCAAAATGGTGGAGACAGGACTGTTCTGAGTGGAGCGATGGCTTGGCTACCAATCCACTTAGTGCACCTCAGGAAGGCACTATGGTGGCCATTTTGTGTCAGGTTTGCATTGGAGGCTGCACTCTGATTAATGGAAGGGGAAAGGGTGAGGCACTGAGGCCAGGGGTAGGAGGATACAGGGGTCTTACCCAGAAACTGGCCTGCCTGGCGATGAAGGCTTTGAGTTCGGAACTGGACCTGTTTGGCTTCTGGTTGGAGCTTCTGAATCCTGTTGAAAATGGTTGCGAGATGAATAAACGCCGGCCTTCTCCCGCTTCCCTATATGGTAAATCCAGCCAGCAGCGTGGCTGTTGACAGTTAAATTGCTGAGAAATATTGTTGTGAGATCCAACTTGTAGCCAGAGGTAACACAAGTCCTCAGGTACTCTGAGATGCCTAGCTCTTTCCTACGTGCGTTAATGGTGTACATGTGTGCCTGTTTCCTAGCGACAGGGGAAATGGAAATGGTAGAACAAAACCAAATTGCAAGTTTATGTGGCCGTTGGATTGATGCTAGCAAGACAGAAGGTCTGTTTCCTGACTTGGGAAGGAAACATAACGGCACACACGGTGTCTGTCTGTCAGACTTCCTGCTATTTTTTTTCCGTTGGTGATTCAGAAAAAACATTTAAGGAAAAAAAAAAATCCTTAACCATGCCGAGATGAGAGATGGATACATTTCTCCACTGATCGAGATCAAAACCAAACAGGGAGAAGCCATTGAGGTCTGCTAGTCAGATGTTGGCGCTAAGGATTTTAGTTTAAAAACGTGCATACCAGCTGATGGAGGCCCCTGTAAGTGTGTGTGTGTGTGTGTGTGTGTGTGTGTGTGTGCGTGTGTCTCTGTGTGTGTCCGCGGCAAACACAAATGCTAAGTCAGTGACATTGGTGGCCTTTGAATCACTTTTGCACCCAAATAAAAAGGTTTAGTTAGAAGGTAGTAATCCGTTTGTTTGCACAATTCCCATAAGGTGTTTAAGCAACGGACACACAAATGCTCCAAGAATGTTACTTAAGCCCAAAATGGTAACTGACTCATGTTGTATTTCCCCCCACCGTTGGTGGGGTCAACATGTTGTCCTTATTAAGCCCGCTGATCTGTCGGGACTTGGTGCTGACGCTGATGTTTGTTGTCTTGGCTCTGAGGCTGTTCTCTCCAGACACTTGTTTAGCCCTCGTCCATTTCCTGTCAGAATTTGTTTCCACGTATCTACCGCCTACGTTTTTTTTGTTGTTGCACGGTGTTAAACAGAGGCCGCAAGGGTCGCTCCGGTCCTGTAAAAGTCCAGTCCAAAATCGGAACGAGATACACACACGCACACACACGTACATCTGACACGTGCGCAACCTCCTTGCCAGGCCACTGTACAGAAACTGGATAAACAGTGTGGAAAAAAAATAAATTCACAGATTTTCTGTTAGGGCCGTAAACATGTCTTTGACAGGATCCCCCGTGAGTCGTCATGTGCTGTACATTGAGGGCTTTATCTGCTCAGGAGAGACAGCTCTCAGGTCATCAGCGCTATAACGTTTGTCACCTGCAGCCGTGACGTCTCCTCGCTCCACCACTCATGGAAGTCCTTCTGCAGTTTGACCTTTCCCCTTTCCAACAGCAGCTGCAGGTGCTCGATCTCCGTCTTCAGCGCCTTCAGGTTGCCAAAGGTGCTCTTGTAACTGAGGGTGGGTGGGGGGTAAACAGTGAAACAGGGGACAAATGTGTCATAGCTTTCTAATCGAAATATCCAAGACTTAACATGAGAAGGAAATAAAAACATAGCTGTAAAAAACTGTTGGGATTCACTCACTTTTTTTTCGCTTCCTCAACTTGTTTGAGGATGTTTTCTTCGACGGGGTCCCACTCCTCTTCCTCAGGGTGATCTCCCACTACACCTACAATCAAGTAGGACAAGATAGAAATAGTTGCTTTTTTTGAGGACAGTCTAGTCATTGGTTCTGGGTTCAAACCGCAAATATATGCAGTCGATCTACGCATCTTTGAGGAAGATGCCTAAACCCTACCTGCTCCTTAATGACCAGTAGCAGTGCTTTGGATAAAGTCCTCATCAGTAAATGTACATAAAGGCAGCCACTAGAAACAAATGCACTCAGATTCTACTAGAATGCCTGACTGGCACGTATGCTTGTATTATTTTAAGACTGGATAATAGAAACCAGGCTTTTGTGAAGTGTTGACTCCAAAAATGTGGGAATGAAAAAAAAAAAACAAGAAACAAAACACAAAACCAAGGCGATTCTGTGGAACCACAACTGGATGCTAGATGTATGTGTTCTGCAGAAGCTTGATTTCCTCAGATGTTTGGATCAGTGATCAAAACCAACAAAAAAAAAGTAAATGAAGGAGCCAGTAATGTCTCGCTACCAAGCCTTTGGTCAGTGTGTGATACAGAAACACACAAACCGACTGTAAAGCCTTTGAAGAGGGCTCCACTGCACGCGCACTACCCTAGACCTCACGCTAAATAACACAGATCTCCACAACCTTCAGTTCTTCTGTGATTACATACACAGTATATACGATATTTAGTCGATTTTGTACTGTGATATCTTTTGTCCAAACACGCAGCATTCTGCTGTTAATTTGGTCTAAATGAGACCAAGCCATGTCAAAGACACCGTTTAACAAAGCTGCAGGGAAATGATAGTCTAGTAGTGGCTGGTTTGACTCCCAGTCGAAAGGTTCTGATGAACCCCAATGTCCTCAGCCTACCTGTAAGCATCCTTGAGCAAGATGCTGCTCATTAAAGACCTATATCTGTAATCACTTCAAGCCGAATAAAAGCTCCTAAAAACTCAATAGTAAAAATAACTGAAAAGCATCAGAATCTAAAAAAAATAAAACATTTAAAAAAAAGAAAAAGATTGGACTCACTGAATGGGAAACGTGGTATACTATTTTGTTGCTATGGCTCTAGTGGTTGTCAAGGGCAGATAGAGGCTGATAGATGATAAATGCAGAAGTTTACTCTGGACGAGATTATCCACTTCTTGGACTCACCTTGAGCAGCTCTCTGCATCCTACGCATCTCCAACTGCTTCTTCAACTCATCTAGGAGAAGGACAGAGGGGAAGAGAGAAAAAGGGAGAGTGGGAGATAGAGAGGGAGAGAGCGAGGGGGCGAGAGAGGGGAACAGAGAGAGTGTGTGGGAGAGAGAGAGGTGGGGGAGAGAGAGAGAGGGGGGGGGAGAAAAGGAGAGAGGGGGAGAGAGAGAGAGTAGGTGAGAGAGAAAGTGAGAGAGTTAGAGATAGAGAGAGAGAGAGAGAGAGAGAGAGAGAGAGAGAGAGAGAGAGAGAGAGAGAGAGAGAGAGAGAGGAACAGCAAGAGCGAGTAGGAGAGAGAGAGGCGGGGAGAGAGAGAGAGGGGGGGAGAGAGAGAGAAAGAGAAAGTGAGAGAGAGGGGGAGAAAAGGAGAGAGCGGGGGAAAGAGAGAGAGAGAGAGAGAAAGAGAGAGAGATAGAGAAGGGGGAAGAGAGAAAGAGTAGGTGAGAGAGAGAGAGAGAGAGAGAGAGAGAGAGAGAGAGAGAGAGAGAGGAGGGGGAGAGAGAGAGCCAAGGAAAGCAAAAAATACGATGTTAACAAGAGATTTACAAGTTCAAGATCCCTCCTTTATTAAACATTTTCCCCCACTGGAACTATTCACAGGTTTCAAATGGATACTTGGTGAAGCAAGACATCCCCCTTGTGAGTTCCCTGAAAATGAAAGACCTCTATTGTGCTTTAGAAACTGAGCAGCGTAAACAATCAGGGATTATAGAGAGATTAAAGTGGGTGATTTCCCACCCTGCACAAGTTGGGACCGGGACATACGTACCTTTTTCAGTCGTGGAAAGAGGAACACAGAGGTGAAAGGATTTGACAACAGTGTTTAACCTATAGATCAAGATCAAATATAGTTTGCTAACCTGACTAGCAGGCATCGATACAGCTCATAACAGCCGGGGGACAACTTTGCTCGGACCCATCGAGCATATCGATCACATTTTCAGCTGCGACTCAAAAGAGCATTAACAGATCCATTTGCAAGCCTATCTATACCCACTATTACAACGGGGGTTGAACTTGTGATTGGGGGGTTTGCTGCACGTGGCTCGGCCTTGGGCAGGACTTGCACGCTCGGACAGTCCCCATAAATTAGCCCTCCTTAACTATGGCAGAAGTACAGAAGTAAAGAACCAGTTCCCAGAACGCTCCAGGGTCCTTTCTCTCCATGATAGTCGTGTTTAGTCTGGTGTCAAAAAGTGATGTTGGGCATTTACCTCAGTGTGTAGAAGACACAGAGTGAGGTGTTAAATGAGGACACTTGACTTTGCACAGCTCAAGTGGCGAATCTTGAATTGACGGGGGGCCAAAGCCACACACTCAATGGTCATGCAGGGAAAGCTCTCACATCCTCCACTGTTCCCTCCTTGCCACCCACTCACCTGTCCTAAATCAGCCTTGTCGGCCCTGTCCTGCCCCTTGTGTTTTCCCCAGCCTATCTGCTCCCTCTGTGACTCACCTCTTCCCCATTCCCTCATTAGTTCTGTTTGTATTTTAGCCCTGCTTTTCCGTTCAGTCTTTGTCTTGTCATTATTCGTGTTAGTTCTGGTTTGTGCTGTTTGTCCTGCACTCCTGAGTAATAGAAGTTTGTTTTGAATTAAAAGTAAAGTATTCAGTTCCTGTGCCTGCCGCCTCCTGCATTTATGGGTCCACCTGCTCCTCTAGACCGCACAGGAGAAACTGTTGCTCCGACACGGATGGGGGAAGAAATTCATACTGTAAAATAAACATCTGCAATTATTTTGCAAGGGAACATTTTTGAAATCTGCTGTTAATTTAAGGTTTTCCCTGCAGAATATTTATAAGTAATAAAGACCATCCGCAACAAATGGAATCTATTGTATAAAACTACAACAGAAAGGAAAACATCAAAATATTTTCTTAAAACAGGGATATAAATGGGAATAAATAAGAAAAGAACAATGTTTGGTGAGACAAACTAACGTTTGGCAAAATTAAGTTAAAAGAATGACCTATTATCAAAGCCTAGAGAGTCCGCTATGGTTAGGATGGCAAGTGAGAGAGAACAAATGACTTAACCAGTTCTCATCCATCTCAAATTGCACATGGTTGGTCTCACTTCCCCGGTCAGAGTTCAACTTCAGTTCATATTCATATTCAACATATCAAACATATCGAGTATGCGGACAATGGTGTTTTATTGTTTGTGAGATGTTCTTTAAGAGAAGGTACTCTCTGCATTCTTACCAGACTATACACAGTATGTGGTGGAATTATCCAAGAAGGGATTTCTTCGATAGGGTTACAAGACATGCCATCATCCTAAAGGACCGGTTTCATACAACAAGCCACAAAACATTTTTAGCGGCTTGTGGGCCTGAAGATTTAGCGAGAGAGACACCACATAAATAATCTAGTGAGCTCTTGATCCACATCCCAGACTATATGAAGGGCCTAAACGAAGCACAGTAAACAACATAATAATGTATGTAATCAGTATTCCTGTATATGCTGTATAACTTAAGTACATATTTACACAACACAGTACAGATGGCCCAAACCCAAAGCAGGCCCACTACAGAAATCACGAGAGCTGCAACCATAAAAGTCGCAAAAACTGAAAAATATGAAATCTTGCCTCGTTAAAATGTACACCAGGCCTTTCATTTTCACTGACATTCACCAATAAAATCTGCAGGTGATGGATGTCATCCTTTTGAGCTTAGCAACCGACAAAGGTGTTTACAGCTCACCCATGCTAAAGTTTGATAGCCCGGGACAACACAGACAAGGCCCATATACTTCCTTTTCAAAGTCGTTGGACAAACTAGTAGCTTGGTGATGATATACATTATGGCTAGGCTGTCCTCCGTCGTGATGGCTTCCATAACCCGCGGGCCACTATGGCAGCAGAGCCGAGGTTGTGGGAGTGCATGGAGGTGGAATAGCAGCAAAGAGTTCAGCAGATGCTGCAACCCCAGGACAGCGGTGCATAAATCCCCATACATCTGGTGAAGAGATCAGGGAACCCGCTCGTATTCGACTGCTCTGCGTCTCTGGTCCTACAGGGATCTACATTGCCGATTCCTTGAAATATATATATATATATATATCCCTGTGCTCTCTCTCTCGTCCTAGGGGCTAACAACGTATGTCTGTCCATTGGGATTGGATTCCAACGCTACAGGCTGTGGCCAAGAGCAACACTAGTAGCCAGGGGAAATGTTTAGGCACCGGTGATTCCACAGACGACCATCTCTCCCTTTACTCCCGTTTCCAGTGACCCGCATGCTCGACGCAACCCTTAATGCAGAGCTGAGCAAAGCTTTTGTCTATGTTAGAATAAACCCCCCTACCCACGATCCGCATTATGCACACTGGGACGCAGGTAGCACAAAATAACCTGAGCAGGGCTCTTCTGAAACAGCGTGGAAAGACACTGATGTAAAGGTATTATCCTATGACTTTTCCAGCCAGGAGGCGCAGATACCGTCCATTACAAACACTGTCTCTCATCTAGGAAAAATGCTGCAGCTCCAATGCCCAAAAACTTTAGAATAATTTGTGACTGCATCGACATGTTCATTTTTCCGGGGTACTTTTCCACCTCTTCAGAGGTTCAATAATACAGCGGCTACGTTATTTTTGGACGTTTCTATTCGTGGTCCCCAGCAAACGTACAAAAGCTTTCAGCGCAGTTCTGAACCGGGGGGGGGGGCAAGAAATCGAGCATTTCTTCACACAGTTGCGAGAGTCTGGCCAATATTTAAATATTATTTTTAAGAATCAATGATGCATTAATAAAAACACACACCGACACCTCAGCTGTACCGCAGTGTCAGCAGCATCTCAGAGACACGGCCCTGGAACGCCGGTAGCGGATTCCAAAAGCACTGCTCAGTGTATACTGGCACCCAGGAGAAGACGACGGCTGAATGACACCAAGCCGCCATGTGTGATTTGAGGTGACTGCTGTTGTTGCCAGACACTGGTGTGAGGCAAACTCTTATTCATTTCAATGGAATTTGATATGAGCCACAAACACGCCCACAGTCCAGGGAATTTCATAAATATAGCTTGCGATAGTTAATGCAAACCAGATCAAACCTCAACAGGCTTGCGTTGTGATCTACGACAAGGTTGCGCTCGAAAAGGCTCAACTATAGGCAGCAAGTCATATCGATCCTTTGGCTCACAAATGCTCGCTGTTAAAAGACATACGAGAGGTGGCTTTGCTTCCAACAGGGATGAAATAGCCAACACAAAGGTGGAACATCCAGTACCGTGAACAAATCTGTATGACACTTTTAGACGCGTAAATACGTCCTGAAACAAAGTAAGGAGTGTGAACATGCTCAAGTTAAACCCTTAACGCTGAGCTAGGGCCCAGGCCAGGCCTCAATTTGGCCTTCTCAGACTACCTGTCAGGGACATTAGCCAGATGATCCCAGGGGCTGCGTTTACGGTTCACTCATTAAACCGCTAATGTCTAATAAATAAATAAACACATCAATAAATCACAGGTCGGAAAGGGTAGGTAGGTACGCAGACGGAAATCTACAAACCCCCGTTGGTCCTTGAAACGTTGTGGAATGCGCTAACACCTCTACGTTTAGATGGTCGGTGGTGGTGGGAAACGGGACCCCGACAGCGATATACATACTTTGTTATACACGTTACGTCCATGTCTCTGGAGACTGTGGGGGAAACATTAATGAACAGTATAATGAATACACACACAACTGTTGACCCTGGAGGGGCTGCGCCAGAGAACGCTTGCCATTAGGATAATGATGACGGCAGTAATGATGACAATAAAGTTTATGCCTTCCCATCTTGTCGAGTGTGAAGGGCAACTTAAACTGAAAAATTCACTCCTGGACATGGGACAAGTGCATTGTTGAAATGCTTTCACACAGAGTACCATTCGGAAAACAAAAATAAAGCCACAGTTGATATTTCGCAGCTTTTTGTACCTTTCCAATGAACGTTTATGTGTGAGACAGCGAGGGTTTATGGATAATATAACTTTTATTGCGAGCATGCAACTACAACATTCCCACACGTGTGTTGGTAAACAGAGAATGCATATTAATCCCATATGCTGTGAATGCTGGTGTAGCAGATAATGCAAAAGAAAAGTTTTAGAACGGGAACTGACTTACTGATGGAGTGCCTGGTCTTATTGACCTGCTCTCCGAGTGCCTTGGCTTCAGCAAACCTGTCAATTACAATTATATAAATTACAATCATATAACAACAGCAAAACAAGTTTCCATCAATCGGTAGATTTCAATTGACAAATTGAAATCAATTACTGAAATGTTAGTGCCCTTAGTTTTAACTTGGTGTTCAGACGAGTGACATATCCAAGCAGATTTAATACATATAACTCTTACTCCCACACAAGTAGGAGTACTGAGAGTACGGATTCATAGATTATGACCTAATCTAGGAATTCAAATGGCGTGGAGAAGCACCAAATCATCCCTATTTTCTGATGCTGTGCATGACGTCACACATGTTAATAGTACGGTCTCAAATGATATAAATATCAGCAGTGCATTTTAACAGGGGCTGCATTGTGATTGATCTCGGTCCACTGCTGATCCTGCTGGTCCACGTAGGTGTTGTAGACACTGGGGGAACAAAGGGCTACAACCACGACGGCCAGTCCAGATGTTGCAGATGAGCTCAGTATCTGTGTTCCTTCCAAGCAACCCCCTCCACATTCCCTCTGGGAGAGTATAGTGTTCACGTTTTACAAATGAGTGTTGAGAGGATGCTTGTACAGCGTGTCAGTGTGTGCTCGGAAAATACATATACCGTATGAGGGGTCAACGCATCACTTGGTTCGCCCCCTCCGAGGCCAACGTCTTTGTGTTTCTCCCACTAACCTGTGTTTAAGGACAGTCTTATTGTCTTCGATGGTCAGGCGATCCTCGTGGTCTCTCCTGAACATCTCAAAAGCCTCTTGTTTGCCCATGGACAGCCGAGGTCCTGGGAGACACAAGATGCATCGTATCCATTGTATTAGGACGCGGTGTCACATAGAAGTTCATTTAAAGAATAACAAGGTACAGGGTTTGTTTTGTGAGTTTGCTGCCCTCTCAAGGTTTAAATGTAAAAACGTTGGTATGGGCGTCAAAAATAACATCCATCAACTGCACAGATGGAGTTTTATTTGAACATTGTTTTTCTGCTTCCTCTTTATGGGTTAAGCATTCTAAATCAGTTCATATGTGTCATTATATTGCCAGTGTGATTTTGACTCTGGGTGTGTTTGAGTGGCCATTGTACAAGCACATGTAATTGTAGTAACGCAAAAGGATGTCCAAGTTTTCTTTAGGATGGATTGCCCATCGCTCTAGGTTAGTTTGTCCACACATTTCCAACATAAATAGCAGTGAACAAATGTACAATGCAGGATGACAGCTAATTTACCAAACTCTCTATACAGCTATTACACCAGTATCGTATTTGAGAGACCCATCTATTTCAATGACCAGATGTTAAATACCAACTTGAGTGGCAAAACATATACTACTATAAATCAATTAAAGTCTAACAAGGCTATGGAGGAATTGAATACATACTGACAACTGTGTGTCAGGTAAAATGTACAGTTTGAGAGCTAAGCAATACCATTTTCCCACAGGTACTAAAGTGCAATCTGGCAGCCATATGTTAAATGATCCCCACCACTTATCTCATTATACAAACTGAGCATCATTACCCAGAATTGCACAACCAGCAATGGAATTAAACATATATACATGCACACACACACACACACACACACACACACACACATATATGTGTGTGAAACGATCTGGGTTCTCATAAACCCGTTCGTGGTGGTAAGAGACGAGCAGAGTCTACAGCGTCCATTCACTCCAATAATAACCCGGTCACGGTGATAGATTACCCTAACCCTAACCCTAACCCTTTTTGGAGTGAATTGTTTCACAGTAGACTGCGGACGCTGTAGACTCTGCTCTGCGAGCGGACGCTGTAGACTCTGCTCGTCTCTTACCAACGCGAACGGGTTTATGAGAACCCCCAGATCGTTTCACACAGACGCGGGACGGTACCTTTTGCGTCAGTATCAGATGTCTAGGGGCGTGACAAATCGTCGGTATATTACGAGTTGGGATGAGAACGTGTTGTGCATTAAGGCGCCACTGCCCAGACCTACGACCGACGGGGGGGGGGGGGGGGGGGGGGGGGGTCGCCGGGCAGAGGACGCAGCCATTCCGCGGCGTGTACCTTCCTTGGTGGAAATCCGGTATAGACCCAGCTCCCAACCCAACTTTGAGAATAGGTTAACGGCAATAATTTTTTTATCGCGCGATAAGAGTCTCGCGTTATCGCAGCGCGTTAACGCCGATAACGGCCCACCACTAATATATATATATATATATATATATATATATATATATATATATATATATATATATATGTAGCAGTTGACTACCACACGCCACCTAAGTGGCTTTTGCTTGGGCCCTCCAACACAAGACACAGGTAGATGGCTGTAGAAGTATCCAAGTTGCCAGTCTCTGGCAACTTGCCAACAGCCAGGAACCCACCGCAGGTACGACGGCCTTTAAAAAATGTTATACTATATCATAGCTTTTATTTCAAGAGCAATGTGGCAGTTTTCTTTTGGTGCAATGCAGTCACTTGCACCGAGAAGAAGGGATGTGGATGTTGCTCCTTTGACCGACTTCTTTTTAAAGTTTAAAATTATGAGTTTCATGTCCTACCCGGGTGTCTGTTTTCCATGTAGAATATGTTATGTCTACATTGCAAAAAAAAGAAGATCTTTATCATAGCTTAGTGTGGTCATTGTACGTTGTAGTGTGCTATGTGCTTACAAACCAAACCTTGACTTGGAAAAAGCAATACATTCTTGGCCCATTTTGCACAAAGGAAATGAGTAAAGAAGTGGAAGTCTCTCTTACCAATCTCTCTACCAATAACTAATGAGAAGCATAGGTACCACGCACTGAGGATCCTGAGTCAACAAGCTAAGCTCACAAACAACTTGGAAGGAAGTATTGGAGAAAATATAGGCTGTTATATGATGGCAGATGAGGCAACCGATGGTGACACTTCCAATGGTCAATTATCTTTGTGAATGCCTGAATGGACTTTACATTTTCTACTACAGGAAACACACATTACCATGGTTGCCATTATCGAGGTTGATAAGCAGTTCTTCAACACTGTAGCAGGGAGAGTGATCAATCTATGCGGTCAGATTACCATCCATTTATTTTGGTCAGAATGAACATGAGACTTGAAATGACATTTGTGGAGATGTACATTAATCCTCAACACGTTAGGTCACACGATATCAATTGTCAAACGATGCTGCAGGCATCTGCCGATCGAAGCAAACATGTGTGTACAATGTTTAATTTCAGAACATTAACAAGAATACAGGAGTTACATTTTTATTGAAAGATGGAGAAAAGGGATCCACCTTTATGTTTTACTGTATATTATAATGCATCATAAAGAGTAATTTAAATGCAATAATGTTGAACCTGAGTTGGTGCGCTGTGCTCTAAACATAACACAGATACAACTCATTCAGCAAGATTTGTTCATAAAAAGAAACTAAAAAAAAAAACCTTCTTCCAAGATTCATGGACCGCTGTGACAAACATGATCCCAACTGGAGACATATGCGGTAGAGTAAAGTCAGCCATGTGACATTTATCACAGGACATTTAGGTATTTCGTTTTTTATTTATTTATGGAAAGTGGTGATTGGAAGCAGGAGGCATCTTGCAGGCTTATGTTGCCATGGCCAACTTTTAACAAATCTGTCTGAAGGCTATTTGAGGAAATCTCACCCTACGCGCCTGTTGGGAAAGACAACATTCCACAAATATCTGTCCGAAAGTTATATGACATCATATAGTGTTGTACTAACATCATTTGTGGGATAATGAGATCACGTACGGCTGCCGCCAACTTTCCTAATTCTCTCTTTCCGTGCTCGAGTGCTGACAAACCACTGAGGTTTAGCAGGGAAAGGAATTTTCTCCTGACTATTGTTGCTGTTTCGACACATTTTTTAAAAATCTATTATGAAAAGAAGTATGACATCATCTGAAGTCTATGCACATGCATTTTAAACAAATCACGCTCCAACTCATTTTGTTTGAATAACATGTGAAACAAGGATGTACGATGTTTGATTTTCAGTCAATTCATTCTCCCAATCTGGTTTAATATAACCCAATAGGTGAATAAGGATGTGATTGTTAGCATAGAAATCCTACCCACCATTGCACATAATTGCTCAGTCGTTGAAATGAAACACGGTAGCCGCCTCCGTTTATAATAGATGTCCCAATCGCATCAGATTTCCCTTCAGATTACGAAAATCTGGTTTGGCCATCGTCTGCTAGAGTCATCAACTGCTGAAGAAAAGTCTACGGCTTTCTGAACATTAATAGTAAAATCTCTCTTTTATGTTCCTGACGTAGAACAAGAACATCCTGCGTGTCTATTACTCCTATTAGTGTCCATCAACCTCATAGAAAAAGCATTCAGTGTGTGTGTGTGTGTGTGTGTGTCAGTGTGTGCGTGTGTTTGGGGGGGTTCACAGCATAGCCTTGTTAGTCTTTTTTGGAAGAGGGAGAAATATATAATCTATAATTTTACAGAATGGAAACCAGATTCCATGTTAAAATCTAAATGACATTGAGCCTTTAGAGCTCCAGTCTCCCAGGATACATGGGTCTGTTCTGTAGCGGCTTAGCCCCACAATCTATCCTATCTAGTATGCTACTATATACCATACGTTTGAAAGTAGGACACAATATTTAGCATGAATGGTTTCCATGGAAAGGATAGCATCATTACATCTATACAGTTTATTTCCAGCAGGCCCCAATTATCTGTAAGCAAAGAGGCTGTTGGCAAACGTGAGGAGGACCCTAAAAAAACCTACATAAACATCCAGTGACCCACTAAGCACAGGGAAAGGATACATCTATTCCATTTGTTTTGAATTAACACAGGGAGAGGAACAATGACCTCATGTATATGTAGTTTGTGATGGTATTAACAGAAAAATAAAACAAAAAAAGACAGACGTTATACAAGAGCTAAACAGTAAATGTGATTATGGGTTAACTTCTAATTGCTACTTGTATTGGAAATGCATGGCCTCACCGAGCCCACATTAAACCAAACCATCAACATAACATGCACCAGCTGCGGGACATCCTGCTCCCTCACGGTGAAGGTGATTTCAGCGTTTACATGCAAGTATTATGAAGAACTGCAGCTTTTTTTCCCAGGACTACCAAGTAAATGAAGTGAATGGAAAAAAACCCTTGATGCCAGATTCGACCAATGGATGAAGTCGAAAAACAAGACGCAAACACAGGCAGACATGTAGTTGCTTTGACTGCGAAACTACCATCACTATCTTATTCAGCTTAATCGCTGTTGAAAGAAAAGGTTCTGTCTTAACAGTTTGAACTGAAAGATATCTTTTTCTATGATCAATGTGAAGCTGGACACTGTATTCTTGGTTAACAGTTGTTTCAATGTTTTTATTTATTTTTTTGTTGCTACGAACTTCAGTTGCAACATAGCAGAAAGACATATTTATCATGTGTGAGAAAAGCAGAGGCACATTCCAGAGTGGACATGTAACTTGGAATGAGTGACAAGAGAATTTATAAAATAGACGTTGTGAACTAGCGTCGTGAGACCATCCGGATATTCACGTTTGCGTTTTGCAATGAATGATCCGTCTGGCCTTGGCTGGGTAGCGATTGATTTCCAAATACGCAGATCGGTCAGTTTTAAAAAAACTGACCGATCTGCGTAGTTGGAAAAGATCTACGGAGAGAAACAGAATGTGAACTCGCGAGATCGGGATGGTCTCCTACTTGTGAACTGCTAGGAAGTCAATGTATCTACATACAGTTGGGGAAAACTGGGTATGTCAATAGTAGGAAAATGTAATCAGTGACTTCATCTATCTGTCCATCCTTCCATCTATCCATCCATCCATTTATCCTCATTTTCTAACCCTCTATTTGGGTCAGGATCATAAGTGATTTGTTAAACCCTGTGGCAAGTGGCCACGTCTAAAAACAACGGAGTTACACCAGAGACATGGTCAACTGTCCATCCAACTATGGCTAATGACACTTACTTTGGATCACACAAATATGGCATTTATAATTATAATATAGCCAACTAAGGAAATTTTAATGTTTTTTTAAACCCATCTTTGCAATTATGCACAAAAAAAACCCCTTCACCCAGATTTTCCAACTTGTGATTGTTAATTCCAGAACGTGAAGACGACCACCCTGAAGTTTCTGGGGTTTTTGCCACCGGCATGAATATACAGTATAAGGCTTTTTCTACTGCCTTCTGTTATCATGTAAAACCTTTACACACTAAATCTTCTGAATTTCAACTGTAACTGTGCAACGGCCGCCTAAGATTCTTCATATTGCTGAACAACTTATCAGCATCCCAGACAATTTCATAAATTCACATGCCATTTTGACTCCTCAGTAACTAATGTGTGTATGTTTGTTCATAAACATGCCAGAGGACTATGTAAGCAAGGTGTTAGATAGCTGGCCCATGTCCCAGTAACGCAACAGAAATGTGTTATGAACAACATCACTCACCAAGAGAAGAAACAGCTCTGAAACAGCGATCACCAGGTACGGTTCACTGTGTTCATCTGTGCAACGCACACATTAGCCACGTTTGGAAGAGCAGTGTCTTTTCATTTTGCTATGATAAAATTGCATTTATGTCGTTGCATTTTTGTGTTCCCAATGGGTCAGCAGTCATATTGTATGCAGACAAATCTAGTGCATGCTCATTTGTATAAAAGTGACTTTGCAGATGATGAGAATGTCCAGAGTATTATAGTTTTGACGGTAAACAAACTATAAGTTAGCAAACTGACGGCAAAAGATAGTATATTTTTTGCCTTCATTTCAGCAGGGTGAAGTTTGAAATATTCACATGCAAAGGAGCCATCTCTGTATAACAGCCTCAATGTGCATTTGGTCAGCATGCTCAGCAAGATCAGCTTTTTTCAAACTGCTCACAGCTTGCAGTGCGCAGTGTGTTGGCGTCACTCTCAGAGCCACGGCGCGGTGTGTTTACATCAGAGCAGAGCAGTGTCTGTCTCGCTGCCGGGCATCCACAAAGATGGCGGCCATAGCGTTTACTCATGTCCGTCGCGAAGAAGCAAAATAAATAGAAGTCGTGAAGAAGGCGCAGTATTGGCGGAGGAACTTCCCAGATGATGTTCGGTCTTAGATCACATCCCAACCCCATCGGAGAAACTAATGAGAGTGGCACATCGTTGATCACAGTGTTGCTGTAAACCAGCACTGACGCCATCCGTCACTGCCACGCTCCTTGCCGTCCGCTCCCCGCTCCACTGATGGATCACTGGGGCTAATTCACGCTGGACTCCGTTCAAATATGTGGGGGTCGTGTTGTTTTTAATAGGCTCCTCTTTCAGACAAATCCCTGTTTGCAATTACCTCTCCGCTGGACCTATTACCGCACTGGGCATCATTACCGAAATGATGAGGGAGCTGTGGTTAGCGAAGACAGTAGCCCGAGTCTGGATGAGACGGGTCGCTGGCCCAATGGCTCCGACCGCACTCATTATGAGGGCTCAGGTTTATCATCACACATGCTAAGCTACCCGAAACCAAAATTAAATGTGTGTGTGTGGGGGGGCAAATGAGCGCTCACCACGGGCTAGACAGCATCTCTCATAAAGCTTGGATGGACTTGACTTACGGTGACCTCTCCACCTTTGGGTTTTGAAACTATGTTGTGGTCTGAAGAGGTTGAGCCAAGGTGAAGAGGGTCACAAGGGCATTGCTGTTGAACTACTATATTGGTATCCACTATGCTCCCCCCCCCCCTGTTACCAAGATTTATAATTTTGGCAGTGATTTCTTTGCAGATGCTGCATCTAGCAAGCCATCTACTGGTTTACAGAACCACACAAACAGGTTTCTACCTTTATATGTGAAAAGCTTATTCTAATTCAATACTCCTGGTCAACACAAATAAATAATGTTACTCTCAATGAGTCTCTATATAAACAGCTCATCTGTGGGACATGCTGCCTGTTAACTGGGCCAGGGTTGCATAACAGCTCAAGTGTTTAGATTACACTCTTCTCGGATCCGCGGCCTCCCATCCCACCAGCTATTATGAGCTTCAAAGTCATCAGTAACAAATTGCAGTGTTTAACATAATACCGCCTGGTGTTGCTTTTCTGGAGCGCGTACAACGGGGGCCACCTCGGTGACCTCCGAAGAGGAAACTCGTTAATGCACGCAAAGTCTCGCCGATGACATTTTGTTTAGAGAGCGGGTTGGCGTGGGGAGCTCTGGGATACAGCGAGACTCCTCGGCCTGCCATGGAATTCTGCAGCCTGGGGATTTGTAATGCATCTTAAGAGCGTCTCGGAAAGACGACCTCAACCGGCACACACTCCTGACCACAAGCGACGCGCGGCTGCCGACATTCCTGTTGATGGAGATCACCTCGCTCGGAGAGCTGCGGGCCGGCGGCCGCCAACGTATTCCCTTTCCCGCCTCCGGTGTGTGCAGAAAGGTGCCATTTATTTAAAATCCGTGTTGACGAAACTGACAAAAACTTTTATCTTTAACACTTTGTTATTACCACGGTGGCTTGTTTTACATGTCGCGAATTAGCTGCTTTTTAAAAAAAAATTATTTTTATTTTTTTTAAATGGCGCACGCCAGAGCCATGCAGAGATTTGCAAAAGGAAACGCCTCGCTGCTTTTAACCTGATGCTCTAGCATTTCATTAAAACCTTCTTCTATGAGAAAGCAGTGGTTAAGACACAGAGAAAATTAAAAAGGCTTTGAAGGCATACCTCTTATTCTGGATTGTGCAATCAGTCCTCTGTCTTCCCCAGATTTGGAGTCATGGCGTCCCTCCTCCATGGACGACATCGTGGGAGAACGCAGGGCATTGTGGGACGCCGGCTTCTGACTGCTACTGATGCTAGCTAGCTGAGCGGTGGCGTCCTGGGCTCTGATCTTCTCCTTCTTCAGCATGCTGATCAGGATGCCTTGCACAGCTCGAGTCAAGGGGAAAAAGCCCATTTGGATCACAGACATAACAGTGGCAAGTTATCGCTTCAATACTTCATTCAATGCAACTGGACATTTCATTGTTTTGTCTTTGTTTCGTCATCTGGCACCAAAAAGGCCACAGCAGACGCTGCTGCAGTTCTCTAATACAGATGGACAGAGGATGCGTCCAAAGTCGATTCTCTGGATCGGCTAAAGGCAGCTGCTACCCGACTCCAGGGGTTATTTTTTAACAGCATACTGCCCTCATGTGCTTTAGTGTCTGACCTTACAGGCGTAGTGAAATGTCACGCTCTATCTCAGGGGAGGCCAGTACAGAGAACAGCAGCCCTCTGAACAGGAGGCTGAGAAAACTACCAGCCAAGACTCGGATCTTGAGCTTGTGTGTGTGAACAGAGTTTTTGGTGAAGTCACGTCCACGTGTCGTCTTTGTGTGCACCGATAGGGTCACACGCTTTACTTCTACATGCAACATGTCATTGCGCATTAGGCGAACGCATTGCAATTGTTTCCTTCTTTTCCACACCGTGAGCTGCAAACTGCTTTTCTGTTTTATGTCAAATACCTTCTTTTTTTTTTTTTTTCCAGAAACAGTTTTCAGTTGGCCTTGCTAATGCTCGTAGGATTACAATTTATGTGTTTAACACTGTGATATGTAAAAATAAAAAATAAAATAAAAAACTCCAATAAATCCCAATCATTTTAGCTGGACTTTTTGTAGACATAAAAAAACAGTTTTTCAGAGAGAAATATATCCTCCAATTTAAGCCTGATGAAGTTGAACATGTTCAGATCTAGAACATAGATTAGCTAATTTCAAGAGAAATATGACATCTTTTAAACAAGAAATAGATTCCACTTCTGACTGTTGATACATCGGTTTTCACTTTTAGTGAAAAAGCTTTAAAAAAAAAGCAGGCGCACATAACAGTGCCCAAGGACAATCTAGTCTACCTTCCATATGGAAAACAGTTCATGCCATATCTGCCTGCGGTTCAAATAAAGTGTGGAGTGTGTTTGATGCCCTGTGACAACCAGTAATTCACGGTCGACACATTAGTCTGTTCCTTAAAGCCAGTCTCTCTCATGAGATTAGAAGACATTTCCCTGTGGCCAGACCGAAGCCGGGTTGGTCAGCGGATAAATGATTATGTTCCATCAAACAAAGTCAAGCAGTCTAAATTTCCAGTGACAGATGACCATGTCTCAGAGAGAGAGTCGGAGATGCAACATTGTGTTTCCGCCAGTGGAGACAAAGGGGACTTCGGTGGTAACAAGGAACCAGAGTTGGAGAAGGAGCTAGCTTTCCAATGAAACCAATATGTTCGTCTTTAAAACGCTCAAAACTCCAAACCACAACAATTCCTAATTACCTGTACATGCCAAGTCTTTAAAAAACAATATCCACGTTGCCGTGGTTTCCCCGTCATTGTTTTGTAGAGGTTATTGCCTCAGACCACTGTTCAGCAGGTTTTTCCATTATTGAGTTATTCAATAGCCCTTTTTAAGCTGATTAAACTCCACCATTCTCTTAAAAAAATATAGCATATTGGATCTATGGGCATGTGCACATGCTATTTGCTCAACAAGTTGTGGTCTTTTAGACACAGTTCACAACTTGTGTCCAATCTTTTTTTCTCATCTGATCTGAACTCTCCATTGTGCTCTCCCGAAATGGGAAAACCCCACAAAACAAATCACCACATTCGCAAAATGTCCTAAGGTTGGGGCATGAGTGAACGATATAATACTTGAATTATATTGAAAATATTCTTAAGGCATAATTACTTTTTACTGTGTAATAAAATAAATCATACAATATTAAGGACGAAGAAGACAAAGACATTTTGTTAAAGGACAGTTTAAAGTGAAATTACAGTTTAGAGTATTTATCTATAAATATCGGTGCAGAGACTTGCTATGTTGTGATGTTTTGTTATTCATTACATGTTAGAATGATGTAATCTAATGGTATTTTAGTTATTTTATCTTATCTACATATCTATCGTATCTTAGTTAAATACACACATTCACATGTAAGAGTTGTTAGAAGTCATATCTTGACCATAGAACAAAAAATCCCACCATAGCCGATGCTTTTAGCAGGTAAGGATCTGGCATCTTGCTCAAGTATGCCCACAGGCAGACTGCGGTCTGCGGACAATGGGGTTTGAACCCAGAACCTTTCCGCTGGGAGTCAAACAACCTAACCACAAGACTAGACTATCCATCTAACGGTGAGTATTCACAATGAAAAAAAGGCTCAACTGCCATGTATCTTTCCAGTTCTCAACTGTTCGGTCAAAAGAAAAAGGAAGGATTGCACCACGGCGAAGTAGCAAGGTTGTTGTTTAGTCTTAAACGACAATTCGGCGCAAAATGAGACCATATGATCATAACACATGTCCACCGAGTTGGACCATTCTCTGGGATTAGTTTTCATTCTAGTCGAATGTAACCAAAGTTCTCGAAAACCGCTAATTAGTTTATAACGCTAGCTGTAGGGGCAGATATTCATGTAAAATAATAAGTAATTCTATACCACTAACAAGGCTCAAAATCGCACCACACTTCCACGGTAGCATAATGAGGGTCCCTACATGTAAAACGAAGCATTGAGAACTTTGTAGGTGTACAGACAGTTTATTAAAAAGAAAGTTTAGAAAGCCAGTGCCTTCACGAAAAAAAGCGGGCCGCCATCTTTGGAAAACAGTCACGACCAGTTGAGCGACGAACGCCGCGCAACGTAATGAGCCGGAAGAGGCGTACACGTGATAAATAAACTGTCTGTACACTTACAAAGTTCTCAATGCTTCGTTTAACATGTAGGGACCCTCATTATGCTACCGTGGAAGTGTGGTGCGATTTTGAGCCTTGTTAGTGGTATAGAATTGCGATTTATTTTACATGAATATCTGCCCCCACAGCTAGCGTTATAAGCTAATTAGCAGTTTTAGAGAACTTTGGTTCCATTCGACTAGACGGTGGACATGTGTTATGATCATATGGTCTCATTTTGCGCCGGAATTGTCCTTTAAGCCAAACAAACCAGAGGGCACAAGGGGTACATCTAGAGATAGGCAGGTACGGTAAAGTGAAATCTGTGTAACGTCCCATGCTGTACTCCTTGACATCGGTGGGCGCCATGCCTCTATCCCGTCGCCTGTCAACATCACATTACATCAAACGGCCCTTTGAAAGGAGCCCCGAGTCCTGTAATCAGCCACCTCTGGCCAACATCAGTGGTAAAGGGTTTTTTACACATGATTACAAGACACATCAAACCCAAATAGATGATACCAATGGTGTACCAATAACTTGACAATAGTGCATTTCAATTGAAAACAAACGTATGAATAACAGACGATATTTTCGACGCTTTCAAGTAGACAATAAGCAGAGTAGGATTGCTTTTTTTTTTTTTTAAGTGCAATGCCAGGAACACGTTCTAGGCGTTGGCTAAATAGTGATAGTTAAATACGCTCAAGATGTGCCAGTTAAGTGCCACCCCTGTCAGTGCTTGGAATGCCTCCTACCAGTAAGTGGGAAATGGGCTTAGGACTGGAACTCACACATGTGCACGCTCACACATGTGCACGCACGCACACACACACACACACACACACACACACACACACACACACACACACACACACACACACACACACACACACACACAGACACAGACACACACACGATCCAAACTGTTATCTATGATAATCTGCAACCTAGAAGCCTAATTGAGTCTGTGAAAGATGGAGACTGACGGATAAGAGATGGAAATTTAAATCAATCAACATTCATTTGCATTGACACACAGAACTGTTTCCCAGCTGGCAACCAAACTTCCTGGCTGTGTTTGTCTCCTTACTACTTAAAATCACTTGATGATTTTACGAGATGTTCTTCCAAAATCTGGCTATGACGGGTACACAGCTGAATGGCAATTAGGAAACCGTAGATATGAGAAAAGCACAATAAAATCCACTATTGGGACAAAAGAGATGTTTGAGTGGGAAATTGGGGTGACATACTACAAACAGTGAAATTTGAATCCTTTGATGAAGACAACAAAGAATACCCCAATCTCTATTGAGATACTATTTTAAAAATAGCAATGGTGTGTGTGGAGTGAATGTTTGTATGCGTTTCTTAAAAAAAAGCAGCTTGAATCAAATTGTAAAAAGTTGAGCTTGTTATTTAGTAGGTTTGGTAAAGTTTATTAGGGGTCGAATCATCCTCTAAACAACTTGTCCCTGAGCCAGACAACAAACCCCTCCTTGTCTCCAAACTTTTCTGTACGAGAGAGTGAGTCAAACGCCTTAGAAAACACAGCATGAAATGTGCTCTACGCTTTCTCTTCATGAACAAAAATAGCAATAATCAAGGCTAGTACAGTACATCCGCTAACACAACCGTTAGCCTGGGAGTTGTCTTTTAGTACGGGGGCTTCTGAGAGGCCTTTGAATTATGGCAATGAATTCCGATGCATTATTTAAACCCAGGGGAATCAGGGGGGGGGGGGGGATATAGCTGGACGAGTCTCTGAGGGACTGTTAAAGGAAGCCCGGGGTGCCAACAATTGTAAACACATTGTCACGGATTACTCACGCCAAATCCTGCTGCCAATTGTGACTTTCCCGTTAGCGCCAAATCTGTCATGGCTACATTGCGCTGTGGACGCGGGAGCCAAGACAAAAACAAACCTGCCTGGGTTTTCTCCCCCCCCCCCCCCCCCCCTCGATTAGTTCTGGATCGTTCCCACCAGACGTCTCTCACAGCCCCAGAGATTTACACATATACTGTACGCTCCTTGGGAAATCCTCCCGCGAACCCTCTTGACCTACCACTTCACCATGCGGCCAGACTTCTAGCACAGGCGTCATTTAAGGAAAATGAAGGCGCCGCGCGCGAGTAACAGATATCACGAAGGCGCGACATTTAATGATTCAATTTCTATCTGAAATGGATGTTTTCAAAACGAAGACGAGTCTATTATGAAGGATGGAGCCCTTCGCACACTGCAGCAGTATGCCGAGAACAGACATTTATCAAGAGTTTGATGGACAGAGTTTATATATTGACTGCGTATAATGTTTCCCACACATGGGTGACCCCTGGATTAACCCGAGAAGTGTCTGTTGCCGCTATTCCCCCTCGCTGGAAGGCTACAATAAACCACACATGGACACAGCATGTCTACCACTAAAATTATGGTAGGGGATAACTCATTCATCTTACCTACCATCCCATTTAAAAAACATTAACAGCACTTTGACTGTGCTAACCCTAAATTTGGGCCTTGTCAAGTTTGATGAGCTTTGGCTTTTTTTTTTTTTGCCGTTCCAAGAGGATAACGTAAATCAAAAAATGTTAATGTATGTTTTTGACCAGCCATTGTGTATGCCGCTGGAACGCGCATCGCCATGCTATTCCGATCATTGCAGGGCCACGGACGGTTCTGCTCGGAAAGCGCCACACAGTTTTGTCATTTTGTTATTTGTTAATTGCCTCACTCTGTTGTTTGTTTGCGGCGTTTTGGCATACCTCATTAGCCGTCGGATGTGTCATCGCTCTCTGTCTCTCCATGCAGGGGTTCACTAATGGTTCCCAGGTGTCTCAGCACGGGGGGGGGGGGGGGGGGGGGGGGGGCTACGGTGGGCTAGTTTGGCACATCCCCTGGCTGTGCTGTGGTTTGGTCCCTACAAGGGGGGGGATTCTCACATAATTCAGCCCCCTGGCGAAGTTGGTGGAGCGGGTCGGGGTGGTCTAAGGGACATGAGACATGAAGATGACCGTATGTACATGGGAGGCAAAAGGCCATTAACTGCCGGATGTGGGCTATTTTCGGCGGTCTGGGTCGAGGAGGGCTGTTAATAAGCATAGGAGTGCTCATGCTGATGTCATGGCGGCAGGGGGCAGAGCAGTACATCTCACGCACAGACAGACCACTGCAACAAAACGCGTTTACTAAAAACCTTTCTCTGAAACCCCTCACACGGACATACAATAAATAATGGAATTAATAGTTATGACAATATAAATAAAACCATCTGTATAAGGGGAACAGGTATTCAGAAATTAAGGTTGTTTTTTTTGCTTCTGAACACGCAATTCAAGTATAGCGTGTCCCCAAACTATGCAATTTTCATCATAAAACATCTGCATAATGGTGAAAACTGCCACGTGTCATTCAGAAGAGTATCCTGCATACTGGAAAAAAAGAGAGGATTTCTAATTAAGCCTGAGTGCTCCAAAACAAACTCTGAGGAAGAATATCTTCATGTCCCATTTACCTTGGAGGGCCCGGGTCTTTGTGGCCAAATCATCAGACAGTCATCTTGATTTTTCCAACTAATGTGAGATGATCTAATGAAAAGCAGTGGCAAGGAGGGGGGGGAGATTGGAGGGGGCAGCCATTAGAAATATTATCTTTGAAAATCAGGGATTATGATGAACAGCAATTATGATGAAGTGCCGTCATTAAAAGAAGGTATATCCGAAGATACGTATTAAAACAACATCAACACTCCATGTGTACCTTGGAAGGCCCGGTGATGAATTCGACCATATTTAAACTACATGGTTTGTATGTTTGTACAGGCATGGCTATGATTTCACTGTACGGAAACACTAGCTGATTAAGTTTTGTAAAAAAATAAAAAATAAACATCCAGCTGACGCATGACTTCGCTCCGGTATCAACGTGTGAGACTAGCGTGATTTTGGGTTCAACGTAACCCCAAAAATCCTATTTGTCTTGTTTAGTATACAAACACATGTGTTTTTATGCAGAACATTTCTACGAGAAACAAAGAAGAAACTTTACAATTCGCACAAAACAAAATAGCGTTTAAAAAAATAAAATAAAGGAAAGGGAGTGAAAGGATACTGATCTCGTTGTCCCGCTGGGTCAGCATTTCCTGCAGCCTGGTCAGCCGTGGGGACCTGGGGCTGTCCTGGGTCCTCCCAGGTGCTACTGCTACGGCTGATGGAGGTGTGAGCTCGTCCTCTGTCCCATTACCACGTCCTAGCCTTTCCTGGATAATAATCAACTGCACAGAGAGACACAGACAGATCATCATCTTATTGCATTGTCAATTCATGTATTTGGGAATGTATTCATTTTGTTTTTAAACACAATAATCATCAATCATCATCACTCACTCCAAACAATGGTGTAACTCTATCACTCACTCAGTCAGTTACTCAGTGACTCAGTGACAGAGCGTCGTGGATATAGGGCTGTCCAGCCAAAAAAGGAAGTCATTTAATTACACTTCCAGCCAATATTCATACCCTGCAATGGACTGGAGTCTCATTCAGGTTATCTCTGTAACTTTACTTGGGGGATTGCCCCCCCCTCCCCAACCCATTGGGTGGATGGGTGGCTATTTGCTAATGCAGGTCCAAGAGGGGGACCACTATCTTTGGGTTTCCAACATGTGCTTTATAATACAAGGAGCCCTACTCCACGAGAGAGAATACAGGAGAACATATGAGTGGAAGGCATGAAAAGGTCGTCACAAGGTTCACACAACACAAGTCCTATCATATCTCCAACTGTTGACTCAAAAATTACAATACAGGTTTAGACTTTTATTTTATGAAACCCTTGGGATGTCCATCTTTGCTGCTGGCTACTGAGGGAGATGCTTCTGGCACATCAGGAGGAGGGGATGTCTGATGACTAACGGCCAGAGACCCTTCCAGGCTACTGCACCGTTGCAGCACAAACACACCAAAACCAGGCTGGAGAAAAGAGAAATGTGAGCCCGATCACGGATGCTTGTGGACTGTAGAATCAGCCGGAGTGTGACCGGAGTGCAATGCTCGCAGGAATGTAAACCGGTGTGTTTGAGCGATCATAACAAAACTAGTAGAGAGATAAACACATTCTGGAAGAACTTCCAACACCCCATCCATACATGCACACGCACACACACACACACACACACACACACACACACACACACGTGCACAAAAACACACAAATGCACACGCACACACACAAGTGCCTAACACCTGTGTTCGTTTAACTGAGGTGGAGTCACTTGGCTGGCACAGAGCGTCAGAATAAATAAATAATGACTTAAAATGAAGCGAATAAAGCTGTTAATACATCCAAACCCATTTGGGGGATGGGTTCAATGTTATGATGCCATGAATAATCTTTATTATTTAAACTACAAAGATGTGCGTCAGCTGGAACGTGTTTTTTTTTTTTTTTAATCAGCTAGTTTTTCTGTACAGTGGAATCATAACCGTGCCTGTATATACATACAAATGTAGTTTAAATATGGTTGAATTCATCACCGGGCCTGCTAATGTTGTTTTAATACGTATCTTCGGATATACCTTATTTTAATGACAGCACTTCATTGTAATTGCTGTTCATTGTAATCAAAGACAACATGGATCTGGAAATACGGGACCTGAGAGCGCGAATCGATTAGATGAAAATAAACATGAATTCTACAAGAGCTAGGCCCATTCAATTTGACCCTGATGTTTCCATCATTGTTTCGGGTTAGCCTGCCTTTTGAAGAGGGCGAGGATGTTACGGAGAGAGTGAAAAGGTTGCTTTCTGAGGGTTTGCGGTGCGATCCTGTACCAGAAAAAGTGTCAGCACTGTGGGCAAAAAAAGACACTAATGGATAATGAGACATTCAGCAAGGTCTTTCTCAGATTGGTCAAATCACACACTGAGCACACTGATCGATTTCAACTTCAGAACCCGCTTAGGAGAGATACCATCTAGATAGGACTTTTTCATAACTGGGAACGGCCGAGCAGTTAGACGGGAATGCACAGGAGCGACCAACAGAAATGCACTGGACTGACTCTCTCTTTGGATTATCTCTGTTTAGTTCAATGGAACTTAAATTGATGGACATCCAGGAACTGTGAGTTAAGAACAGAATATAATCTCATTAAATGAAACTCATTTAACGGGAGAGGGCTCTACTGACATTGAGGGGTATGTATGGTATCGTAACAACAGAAAAAAGCATGTCAATGGGTTCAGGGGGTGTAGGTATTTGTCTGACCTATTAAGCTCATATCATGTTGGGGTGATTAATAAGGAGGTGGATGGAATCCTTGGTTTGCAGTTTTGTTTAAGTTTGTAGTTTTTACATGTTACCTTCCTCCAGAGACATCCCCCCGGGGAAGAGATGCATCCAATTTCTTTGGTCACTTATTCAGTGAAATGTATGTGTTCTGAGGTGGATGCTATTTATGTTTGTGGAGACCTAAACAGTAGAGTTGGTAACCTAGATGATTATTTGAAAGAGATTGACGAGGGACCACTAAGAGTGTTTTAGATGTTTTAGATGACTTTGTAAATAAACACACAGGGAATCATTAATATAATTTCTTATAGCCTCCAAATTGTGTGTGGTAAATGGTAGAATATGCCAGCCTAATGACAACAATACTTCAGTATCAACAAAAGGAAAAGGTGTCTTAGACTATATTGCAGCTCATTATAAGCGCCTGAAAACATGCACCCTGTTCAAAGTGGTAACAGCAAATCAAATGGTAGATTTAATAGGCTGCATGGACTTCAATGGAACATAGCAAATTGCCTAACCATTCTTTGATAATAATGGACTTTTTTGTAGGCTATGGGACTCAGTCAGTTCTAGAGGGGGAGAGTGATCGACAACCGAAACCCTGTAAAAGAAGCGTATGCAGAAAGTTATTTTGTTCGTTTAGGTATGAGATGCAAAGTGCTGACAGACTTAGTGGACAGGCTGCCATTTTGTTTTGCAACACAGGAGCAGCTGGACAGGTGGTATGGTGATCTGTGTAAATTAGTACAAGATGAAAATTCTCACAGGATAAACCACATACTCCCAAATCAAAGAGTTTAAAAGCAAAGTAAACCATATTGCAATAAGGAGCTGCAGGATCTTTGGTATTCTATGCAGAGCTCAGAATGGTCATTTTTACTAGGTAAAGGAAATAGAGGAGATGGGCAGCAACTTGATTGAAAATGTCAATATGCGTTTAATAAAAGATACTGTTTCTATAAATGTATATATCAAAAAGGTGTTACATTTGGAAGAAATCCAAAAGTCAAGTCCTCACCATTTCTGAAATTAAATGAACTCCAGACGGAAAAAGTACATTCCTATGGAAATGTGGGGAGACGGGGGACATTTAAAGAAACTTCTCAGGTACTTGCTAAATGGGAAAAATACTTGCTAATCTGTTCTCAGATGACGCTAGAGGTTTCGATGAAGGATTTTACCACGAGATACACTGAAAAGCAAGCTCGAAAAAGAAAGGTTAGGGGTTCATTTCCAAGGGAATGGAGATCCAGGGGAAATACAGAAATCTTTATGGCTGAGGTCCTGAAGGAGATAGACGGGGCAAATGTAGGAAAAGCTACTGGTACAGAGGACCTACCAAATGACATTCTGAAATCACCCAAGCTAGCCGAAATTTTCTTTTTGATTTGTTTAAAAAAATGTTTTACTTTAGTAGACTACCATCAGTATGGCTTAAAGGGGTAGTTCTGAATTTTGGACATAGGACCTCATTTCCAAGTCAGCCAGTGTGTTATTTATCATTGGAGACGTTTTCAACAAATTTCATGCAGTCCTTCTAGTTGCACAGTTCGCTGGTGCTAAGCTAGCGCAAGTCAACGGTAACGACTAGCCTGCCAATAAAAACAGTCTTACCCACTCCACAGTACACCCAAGGCAAATCAATTATAATGCCAGACTATCGATGTAAATGTCTGTTGATAGAATAATGTTAGAAATAAAACCAACCTTGCATGGCATTGCATTTTGAGGGACTTTTGAGTGTTTCAGCAGCAGCAGCGTTATACTTCCTATGGCAGCGGCGGAGTGATATTACCTAGGTTACCGGCTCTATAATAGTTTGTTTACCTGCCGCTGTCATTGCTCAGAACCACAGACTCAGAGTAGCCTACAGTGCACAAAGGAATTGTATTAGCAAATTAGCCTATTCAATAATCACCATGTTGCCTAGTCGTTCGTTTCCAATCCAATGATTCAATCCCGCTACTACTAGGTGTCCGCGCTTCTGTCACGCGCCTCTCTGTTTACTTTCTGCTGTTGAGATTTGGTTATTGCACAACTAACCTGAGCAAAGTAAAATTCTGCTGCTGCTGAGAAACTAGTCCCTCAAACTGCGATGATTCATGCAATGCGAGGTTGGTTTTATTTCTAACATTATTCTATCAACACAGACATTTACATCGATAGTCTGGTGTTATAATTGATTTGCCTTGGGTGTACTGTGGAGTGGGTAAGACTGTTTTTATTGGCAGACTAGTGTTTACCGTTGACTTGCGCTAGCTAACACCAGCGAACTGTGCAACTAGAAGGACTGCATGAAATTTGTTGAAAACGTCTCCAATGATAAATAACACACTGGCTGACTTGGAAATGAGGTCCTATGTCCAAAATTCAGAACTACCCCTTTAAGTCTATCATAAGCCCCATCCCAAAGTCACAAAAGATGACCCTAGAGTGCCTCACAACTACAGGTGGCTCACAACTAGAGGCCCTGGCATAAGGCCAGGGCCTCTATTGACCATATTCATACTGTCTGCACAATAGTAAGAAATAGACTGACTGATAATATATCATTTTCATGCTATATTCACTTCCAGAAAGCCTTTGATTTTGTTAATAGAGATCTCCTATCTAATTCAAGTGGGCACAAATGTTACATTATGCTATTTGTTTTCTTTATAGCGCATCCCAAGATGAAACCCTCCCTAACCAACTGGTTTCCTACACCATCAGGGGTTAAACAGGGCGAGGCTCTGTCCCCCACACTGTTGGCTTTATACAACAATGATTTAGCCAATAAAATCAAAAAGCTTGAGTGTGGAGTTAAGACATTAGCATTCTTCTGTACATGGATGGCATTATTACGATGGAAGAAACAGAAGTTGATTTACAAAAGATGACGTGTGAATTACTGGTGTAGGAAATGGAGACTTACCATAAATGAAAAGAAAACTGAAAGTGTTTTTCAATTCCAATTTGGGGAAAAAAAGTTGAATTATACAATCAATATACATCAAGCTTGTGTATGCCCAGAGTTGGATTATGTAGCAGGGGTATGGGGATTTAAACAGTACCCCAAAAGTGAGGCTGTCCACAATAGAGCCATGCTATATTTCTTGGGTGTACATAAGTTTCCCATGATAACATAAGTTATCATGGGAGATATGGGGTGGGAGCCTAATGAGCTGGAGTATGTGTATGATGTGCCTCTGGAATAGGATACTGGGGCTGAATACCAATAGAGTCGGCAGACAGGGCTTTGAGTGCGATGTTATGATAAACGGAGCGTGGGCTAGGGATAGGCACCACATCTTTTAAAGAGTTGGGTTTGAAAACTTATAGAAAAAGTCATAGAAAAGTAGAGATTAGTGTAGTTTATTATTTTTGAAGGACAGATGGGCATCAGACATATGTTAAAACCATGTGCATGTTTTATGAAATAAATGTATGTATATATATACGGTCCAGAGACTGATATTTTGTATAACCTGTCTAGGAAAAAGCGGTCTCTATGTTCTCAAATCAGAGCTGGCATACTTGGCCATAGTATTGAGACAGACTGCTGAGGAGGATAGACTGCAGAGTCTGTGTAAACTCAAGGACGTTGAAAACTAAATGCACTTTGTATTGTATTGTCCCTTCTATGACACTATTAGGCAGTCTTTTAAACAGTGTGGGGGGGGGGTCCAATACTGCCTTCTGAAAAAGTGTTCCCCCCATCAAAATAAAATATTCATTCATTCAGTCATTATATTAATTGGATAAAACAGTTTTTTTTTTAGTTTTCCACAAAAAAAACACTCGGTAGTTTAAAATAGTGTCAGTAGCAATACACCGAACTCTATTATGTATTTTCAACATATTCCACAATATAATTACTGAGTGATTATTGCGTAATACAGTTGTATGAAGTGCTCCCACTTTGCCTTCAACAGTGCTTTTCATTCCATGAAAAACAGTGCAGTGATGAACAAAACATAATGAAAGCAGCACTTGAAACAACACAGTAACGAAATAAATCGTGTATGCAGTGTAAATGTGAGTTATTTCATTTTATCAACCACAATTGGTACGCAGGGCTTGAAAAGAATATTAACTAAACTTGAATTTGCCTTTTTGGGGGGTCTCTGAGAACAGCTAACCACTAGGTTTGTATTTTATTTTTACAATTTTATTTTAAAACTAACCAATCAGGGCCCCTATATCTCGCCACTACTATACCATAAGATTGAGTCTACGGTGTGTGTGTGTGTGTGTGTGTGTGTGGCTGCCCCTTCAATGATTGCAAGAAAATAAATAATAAAAAATTGATCACAAAAAAAGATTGAGTCTACGATATACATCTTTAATGAGGCTATGATGCAAGTAGAATTTATTATTCATTTGACTAATCAACCTACGCACTCGTGTTTTGTGTTCATAAGGCCCCCCACACGCAGACATGAATAATGTTGCGGGTGCGCAGTCACCGATTATGTTTTCATCTGTTATGGCGCTCCAACACCTGATTTTGTCAAGTTCAGCATGGCGGTCTGTTTTCCTAGTAATCATTTTATTTAGATGTCAACTGTGTAGTGCATTTCGCTGTTCCAGGTCATTTTAAAGCTGCGTGCTTTCACTTCTTTCATTTTCTACTGACATTATGTTATGTTACATCTGATTATGTTACTGTGAGATTGAGCTGCTGGTGAGGAGAGGAGCCACTGCTGGCTGATCTATGCTCTACTCGGCATGTGTAATGAGATCGGCGGCAGGATGGGCACGTGATGGGCAGGCCCGCTATGACCATCTTTCATTGGGGCACTGCGCCAACTCATTACGCCACTGCTTGGGACAGATGGCTACCTCTGAAGGACCAAGTAGAGTATAGGTCAACATTTGGCGCCTTATCTCTAATTAGTTGACCATTGACAAACATTGAGTGGCCGGGGCCCAAGTCGGACCATGGGAAATTCCACAACCCTTCTAGCGAGTGAGGCACCGCGTCAATAGACTCACTGGTTCTCACCGGTCGGCCACCGCACAATGAAGAACAGATAAGAACTATGAGTTATGATTAATGAACAACAATGTATGGAATTATATATATATATATATATATATATATATATAGATGATAAGACCATGCAGTACCCACGGTCCGTCAGTAGGGGGAGCCAGTTAAAAGTAGTGTGTGTGCTGAGTAGGTCACCAGGGAGGTAGTGCACTAGTCAACCAAGGATGTTAAATAAGTTCCCAATGGCACCATGTTCATCAAATATGAGCATTACTTTTTTTCCAAGCTCCTTCACCTCAGACTTTGATGCGCACCATATGCTGCGATGAAACCCAAGAATGCACATGAATCCGAAAGACAAAACAAGATTTAAAGTGAAAAAAAGGGACAGAAAAAAAAACGACAATGGATTTCAGTGAAATTCATCCATTATAAACAACAATGTCGTGCATCCCATCCCAAGAATAACATCTGTTGAAAGAATTGAGAGAGAGAGAGAGAGAGAGAGAGAGAGAGAGAGAGAGAGAGAGGACTCCATTGAATTCCATTGAATAACATATCACACAATAGCAGAATACCAATGGGGAGATATGGCCCAGTACCTTCATTACAGAGAAGCAGCGGTGGATCTTTCGGAGGTCAGTTCCCAGCGCCAGCATCACCTCGGTGTCGGGGTCATCCAAAAAGGCCTTCACTTGCTCTTCTAACCTGGACGCACACATTTGAATGATTTTATTTATGTCCACATAAATACAAACGGTTATACGGGACATAAATTAGTAGATGCAAACAAATGGAATAACTAGTCAGTAGTATGTACAAGTAATGCAATACAAAAAAACACACAAACACACATCCACGTGCATACACTCAAATGCACACACACACACACACACACGCACACACACACACACACACACACACACACACACACACACCAAACCTCAGACATCTATGTCTTTATAGCGCCCTCTCTATCACACTCAACACTGGACTGGGAAACAGCCACTCAAACAGTGGAAACCTATATTTGTGCACAAAAAAACTAAATAAAAGATCCAGTCAGAAAAGGAAAAACTGTTTAGGTTAGCGCGTGTACTGTCTCCACTAGGCCGGGCCTGTTGATAAACCACCAGGAGATGCTAGTCCAAACATTGGTTCTTCAAACTTCTGCAAGCCCATGCCGGAGCTCTCTAGGGCCAGATGGAGCCGACGCAGCAGACCCCTGGGAGGCGTGTGGTCGTTCGTGGGTTCGCCTCACCACCGCACGCTGCCGGCGCGGGCACGGAAAACCCACCGCCGTTTACATGTGTCGGGGTCTCAAAACAAACGCGCTGCTCCTGTTTCAGGGCCCTGCGAGTCGTCACGGGGGCCCCTGATGATAAAAAAAGGCTAGAATTTGGTGTGTGTGTGTGTGTGTGGAGAGAGAGAGAGGGGATCCCTGTAACGCCATGTACAATATTTACAGAGAAAGGAACCATCATCTTTCAAACGGAACCAGGACTCAATCGTTTTTCCAAATGGAGCTTAGCTAAGACATGCAATGATTTCTTAGGAACAAAGAACACGCTCGGGTTTTATGTTGTAGAGGGAAAAGAAGGAAAAAAAACTATTTTCATGACCTGTTCAGCTCTAATTCCACAAATGACTGAGCGACAGTCGAGAGGAATTGATGACCAAAGTCCTCATTCCAGGGCCCCCGTGTCTCTATTTCATGTACGGCAGCAGCGGGCCCCCGACCCCATCTGGATCAAGAGACCAGGGGTGGAAAATTCTAGAAGACGTAGCAGAAGTCTGATGAGGAATAGACGTCGGGACCAAGGTGTTGATCTGCCACACGTACTCCCTGGAAACCTATTCACGAAAATGACAAATAAATAAGTGTGTGCGCACTTAAACAAGGCGATGGCAGACATTATTCAGAGTCATTCCGAGTTTGCTTGACCAGAAAATCGCAGTGAAGTGGATGGAGAGGGGGGAGGGGTTTAATGGTAAAAAGGGGGAGGATATACTGTACTTGTGTGGATGGCTTGGGGGAGCTTTAAAGACTTTAACGCTGGAAAACGGGACATCCTGGAGGAGAGAGCCGCATCGCCTGATAATATCTGGCCCCGCAAGACACGTGGGGAATAACCGTGGTCCCCGGTTGTATGCGGCGGGAAGGAGAATTTAAAATGAAGCACAAAAATGGTTTCTTGGCTGGAGTACGGCGCACCGGGGGAGCACTATTAGAAGTGGTCGAGGCCTCGCTGCGATGGGGCTGAGGCCGCATGAAACGACGCGGAAACCGAACTGCGTAAAGCCGCTGCAGACGCGCCGCTCCGACCACAAGTAATCGTGAAGTTAAAATTTGAGTAATTCTCCCGGTCGTGAGAGTGACAGATACAAACGAGCGTCCTCCAAAAAAGAGAAAAGAAGCTCCCATCTTGTCTCATCTCTCCCGCCGGGGGTCCGAGGTGAGCCAGTAATGTTTTGGAAGAGGTGGAAGTGGGGGGGGGGGGGGGGGGGGGGGGCGAGGAGCACAGCACTACTCCTGTCCACACTGTCCTGAGATGACTGCTGCTGCTGCTGCTGCTGCTGCTCCTCACATCATTAGAAAAACTAAATTATTTGGAAGAAAAGAAGAGACGGAAGCGTAAACTCCTGCGGCACAGTCTAAAGTCACTCTTTAAATGTACTCTCCTTATCCGGTCCTTTACTGCCTTGGCTTGTCTGGCATTCTGGCATTTCTTTCACAGAATGTACTAATATGAAGGTTTCTCCTGGGTCCAATCAACTTTTGCTCCTTTATGTTTGAAAACAAACAGCAGAGGTGCTAGATGTAATGCACTATGCTGGTAAGTGAATTAAAAGTACATACAATCGAACGAGAACATACAATAAAAGTACATCGGTGGTGGGTGGGTGACATACTGTTGGATCTCGTCCTGAGTGAGCTGGTCCTCTCTCTGCTCTCCTGTTACCATGGCGAGCTCTTCCTTGAGGGACTGGATCTCCCTCTTCAGGCGAGCGATCAGCTGAAATGGACATGGAAATAGGATAAATCTTACCGCTATATATTTTCTGCTGCAAAAAAGTCGAAATTGCAACCCACACACACACACACACAGGACAACCAGTGAGCTGCTGCCAGCGCATGACCGAATCTTCCTGAATATAATTTTGTGGCTTTATCTCTCCGACGCATTTTGAGGACAACTCTGAGTGATTCCAGACAACTGGATGCTGCAGCGAGAAACACAGGAAGCTAATGATAGCACACCAAAAACATAGCATTAAGTAGCTACGCTGGCACAGAGAAGCACATGAAATCATCCCGTATGTGCACGGGTTTGGTGGAGGCCCTCGAGCAGGTTGCCGTCGGTAACCGCTGCCCGTGTCCAGTTACTGCATGTTTGTTAAAAAAAAAAGGACACAGCTCACCAAGTTCCAGACAGCGGCACTTACGGCGGTCTTTAGAGAAGTATGTAGATAGCCATCTTCTCATAAATAAATAAGAGTGCATGTGATATAGCAAGAATGTGCATTAACGTCAAAGCCGTGATCCCAGCGGAGACAATACGACGACAGGCCACCTTTTAAAGGACTGCCCATGTTGAGGAAAATGAAATGGGATTCCACCCATTAAACTACAGAGATCTTGCCTAAACCCTCAAACCCTGCAGATACTATGTTCCCTACCTGCTCAACTCTGCTCAACTTCCAAAAGAAAACCATGAGTGCTGGAAATGTACCTCGCAGAGAAATATTTTTACAAACTTGGCTGGAGACATTTGAGCCATTGAAGGAAGGAAACATATTGCTGTTCAGGTCCTGATCCACAGTTCAAGTCATCTTTGTAGATAAGACCTTGTGGTGTCCATCTTTTCTTGGCCATGATTAAGGGCGTGCGTGGGGGTGGCAAGGTCAAGGCCTGGAGAGAATTGACCTTGCCACCCGACACCCCCCCTCGCCCCAAGCAAGTTTGACTCTGGGGATTAGCCAGATTTAGTTTGTTGATTGAAGTGCCAGGGCAATGGTATCAGTAATGATTCTGTTTCTGACAACAATCAGTGACAATCAATCAATCGATCAACTGTTCTGACTGTACAGAATACAATTATAAAGTAATGTATTAATGTCTGCATTTGTTTGTCATTTTCACTTTTATCCAAAGCAACTTAGTCACAAGTTAATCAAAGCACAATCAAAATTGGAATAACTGCAAAAAAGTGGTGCAGAAGCAGGTTTCCAAAGAACAAGTTGTTGGCTTCTATTTAGAAGTCCCTTATATAGCTTTTATAAATGGAACAAACCATACCTCCTTCAGGGAAGCAGAACTCAGACCTTGTACTTCTGACTCTGTAGCTCTCTTTATATATTGAAATCATTTTGTGTGCGGATCAGGTTTTTATCCCCCCAGTGATGAGGATTAAGAGCAGACCCTCTACCTTATAGGTCCACATCAAAGATGAGGAGGGGGGGGGGGTGGATGGCCTATGGGTTAGAGGTGGCCCCCACCACTTGACATATGCCTTGGCTGTGTGATACGAGCGCAGTGAGATAGCATCTCATGCTGGGCGGCCTGCATGGGCCTAGCCGCTCTCGGGTAACAGAACTTGAAGGCATGCGAGGCTACGCCTGAACACCGTGGGTGAGATGGGGACTATCACAACACTGCGGTCTGCCAGTCACCACCAGTATTATTGTTCAAATTGCATGTTACCGGGATATTTTAATAACTACGACAAGTTGTAAAAAGCAGTGCGGTGTGGTGGTTCAATGACCCCGTTGCCAAAATCGATGGAAAAATAACTCATGGTTCCAACGCTGAAAAGCTCCTGCACAAGTTTCATTTGATAGGTTTAACCAAACTCAACACAGGAGTAAAATGTATTCATGAAAACAAGGCAAACTGATTTTGCAGAAATCACTGTGTCTATGTTTCCTCACATAAAGGAAAACCTTAAGGTCGTTCCCTTTAAAAATTCCACAGCATATCCGGCTTCACCGCCACACATCCTCAGGACAGAATCACTTCGAACCCTGGGATCGTCTCGGTGGACAAACAACACTGGGAGAAGACGAAGGTGGCAGCTGCATGCCAGACTCCACAACACTCCTGACACTCAGTCGCTAGGGAGCCAGGGGGTCAGCGGCGGTTAAGGCAAGGTCAGAGGTCACACGGAGTGAACAAACTTTAGCAAAGTGGCAACCCGCCGGACGAGTGCCCCCTTCTCAAATCCAGAGCCAGGAAACTTACAGCATTCTTGACAAGAAACAGCAATAAAGTGTGGTTTTGGGTGAGAGCCACTCCGCTTAGGACAACATTTCATCGCTAATCCAGCCCATATCATATTTTGTTGGACATTGACCGTCCTAGATGACTATCTCTGACCATAGCCCCTCCCTGTGTGTGTTGTTCAGAAGAACCAACCTGATGTAATGCACCCAGCCGCTAGCTGACCGCTGGCCACTGGACATGCAGTTTTAAGTTGCAGTCTATTTCAGAGGGCCCAAGCCACATGGGTGCCACTGCAGCGCCAGGGGCCACCACATGCTAGGAATAAAGCCTGACTCAGGCCATGTGACCGATGATGTCAGCCAATTGTATTGCAGCGCTAGGTCAGGGTGGCGCAGTGGGAAAATCTTTGAAAAACGAGAAAACAAAATAATAAATAAAATGGTAACTAGTTAGGTTCAGCTGGTATCATGACAAAAAGAAATGCTCTTTTGCAGAATTGATCCACTGCTAGTTGGAAGCAGACTCTTTTGTGAACTCCAAGCTCTGTACAAAATATATAAATCATAATAATAATTTGGATGGAAATTCAATAGATGCCATTTGATCCCATCTGTGATTTTTGATTGCAGACAATCCTGTTCAAACGAACGGCCACAGTGAAGATCCAGAAGCACACTGACGCCATGCAGCCAGTGAGATGAATGCCTTATGTTATACACCGCTCACAAACACAGTGCAATCATGGAAGCCCTTTATGTGGAGAGTAGGGCGGGGGTGCCCTTTGCTACTGACACCCGACAGCAAGACCTCTACCCCTCCCACCCACACCGACACACATGGCTGGATATTGTGCGTGTGGCATCATTTAGACATTATGGAGTGCTCCAGGAAATGAACTCCACCTCCCACCAGCTAGAGTTGATGATAAAGTGGATAAACAAGAGAAGGAAGGAAGGAAGGAAGGAAGGAAGGAAGGAAAGGAAGATAAGGACAACCGACCGCAGGAATTTTCACACCCGCTTCCCAAACGTGTACCGGTGGCGGCTTCTGCTAGACTCACAGGTATGCGTTAATCACGGCCGTCTCCCCAGGCGGGATGGCGTGTGGCATGTGTGTGTGTATGTGGGCGCCCCTGTGTGTGTGAGTGTGAATGTGTGTGTGTGTGTGTGTGTGTGTGTGTGTGTGTGTGTGTGCATGCATGTGTGTGGGCATGCATGTGTGTGGGACTGCGTGTGTGTGAGACAGAGAGAGATTGATTGTGCAGGGGAGGGCACAGGTTCAAGAGGGTCACCCAGACACTGTGTAAATCCATGAGCCCTCCACCTCCTCCTATCTTGACAGTTGATGGGACGGAAGGCTGACTGACATTGAGAAGAAAGCTGGTAATCCAGACCACCTACAAACAGCGAGCAGGGGCCACCATATAATCGGCTCCATTTTCACAAGAGAGCATATTTGGCATAGTCGGATAGAAGTGTAGCTCCACAATGTTTTATTGTTTTTTTTCAAACACAATATGAATTTCCACTTAAAGGCACAATGAGTAGGATTTGTCGGTTGTGGTTTGTGAACACAACAATCAAAGTTGGCCACTCCTCCCCGGCTGACACCAGAAGCGCTTGCCAGTGGGCGAAAGCCAACCCCAGAATGACTCTCGCTTTGAAACGAGCTTTGTCCGCTTGGTGTTTCGCCTTGCTATATTTTGCGTTTTTTGGGTGCTTTGTCGTAGCTTCCTCTTGTTTATGATCTGGGACCTGGTCACTACGTTTTTATAGAGTCCCGCCACAAACCCTGCGCGCTATTGGCTGGGGGCTACCGACCAAAGGTTGACGCCCAGAAACACCCCGAACAAAGTAAAATAAGAAATTACAGGCAGAGGGCAAGATCTGTGAAGATACAGACACCGCCACACACTTCTAGTGGGTCATAAGTGATGATTGACAGGAATTGTTGTATGAAAAGGAAATTCATAGGAAAATCATACTATGCACATATTGTGCATTTAAATAACAGAGTAGCTATCATGAAGCTGAAAAGTTAAAGTAGAAATGTAAATATATACCTACCGGTACTATACTCTTATTAAATGCCTGTAGACAGGTCATTATAATTAATTAGTGATAATGTATTTCACATCTTTCCAACAACCGAATATTATTTGCTTCTGGTAGGGTCTGAACTGAAAGCAGTACAAACATTTAATAGACACATTCAAATGTTAAAGCTAAAGTTGACATATCATCTCCATGCAATGCAGCTTGATAAGTAAAGCTGTCTTTTTTACATATATGCATGCATCTATAACCCAGGCCCACGGCTAACCCTCTCCTCTGAACCTTGGGGTCAGGGGCAGTGAGGGGAGGGTAGGGGGATTAGACTAGACAAGAGGGGGGTGGGATTAGGAGTGGCTTTAGCATCATTAGAAGATGCGGGCAGCCTAATATGGTGGGGCTCTCAGACTGACTGTGACTCCTATACGTTCCCCCAGGGTCACTTCCAGCACCTTGGCGCCTCTCGCCCGCGACCGCTCCTGGTTAAAATATTTGCCACGTTTTTTTCCTGTGGGTTGAGGCCCTTAGCCTACATACCTTAAGCTCTTTTAAAGGGACTGCGTTTTTTCCCCTTTGAAGGTGGGTCGTTTTATAGCCTGCAAGCTATGATGTGGCTCCCTAAAGGTGCCGGTGGGGTCCTCCAACTGGCCATGAGATTGGTGCTCAAAAGTGACCTCAAATCAATTAACAGAGCAGGATCAGACCAAGAGACTGCATGGCTTCAGACAGTTAAAAAAAACAAAAAACAAGGCAGATCATTTCATTGAGTGTTGCCCCCCGCTCCCCACCCAGACCAGAATGGGTGACATCATTCTGATCTGCAAACTGCATTGCTGCCTCGCTTTTTTTTTCTTTTTTCCACTATCCGAGAGAGAGAGAGAGGGAGAGACAGAGAGAGAATCTAAATGAAAAGCACACCAAATAAGCCCTTCACTGAGAAGGGGAGCTTTGTCCGTGAATGCTTAACGGTTTGCCTACAGCCGTAACCGGGCCGGACCCGACCGGGTGCTGCCAGACACCGGCACAATTACTGGTCCAGGCCGCAGACTCTCTTAAAAATACCTCTGCAGGGTTTGCAAGTGGCCAGCCAAGCCCCTGTGTAGTTACACAGTAGCAGCCTCGGCAATGCAGGCCCATGCTGGAGCAGCAAGAGGGTATAATGATGAGACTCATTATCTCCTGGTGTGCCAAGAAAAGTCCCTCCAGAAGAGGGCTGGAGATCACGCGCGGCGGCGGTTGTTTAGTCACGTTTTTTGCCCAAGCACGATGATGGAATCCGACATGTCTGCCGCAAATGCATTTCTTGCTGCAATTTAGCATTTCTTCGATTGAACACCAGTGAAATGTGAGTTAAGCATTTCTCCTTCCTACGAATGCGGCGTTGGAATAGGTGTTTAATTAAGTGTTATGAGTGAGCCTCTCTATGGCTCGGTCGTTACTTGTAACTGACCTTGTAATTCCCCTATTAAGTCTGTCCTGTTATGTCCTCCCTTATGCCATTATTATACCTTTAATCAGACAGCATTGATATGAGGAAAATCCTCCAAGAGAAACTAATATAGAGTCAAGCATGGCCTATGAGAGAAAGATATATTACACATCTGAAGTATAAGGAAACACATTTTTTGATGAGTCTGACTTTAATTGTCAGCACTTAGTAAGAGAGAGAGTGAGTGTCACATTCACAAATGCTTCTGTTCTGTTTGGGCTGTTGAGTTATGTGCATGCGTGTGTATGTGTGTGTGTGTGTGTGTGTGTGTGTACATGCATGTGTGAACGTGTGTGTGTGTGTGTACATGCATGTGTGTGTGTGTTTGTCTGTACATGCAAGTGGATGTGTGTGTGTGTGTGTGTGCGTGTGGGTGTGCGTGCGTGTGTGTGTACATGCATATATATACAAACTCATCTGGTGCTGGATGCATCTCAGAGGTATTGGGATAGGATCTGCCATAACAGAGTCGGGGGGCGTGTAAACAAGAGGGAGCTAGAATGCTAACAGAGCGTGAGGGCGGTCTAAATAGCATGCGACGGACAGGCTCGTCAGCGCGTGGAAACATGGAGCCAGGCCATCGTCACCAATCACTGGAACAAACCCGTCTGGTATTGGAACAGAACACATTGAAAAGAATTGTAAAAAGGGGTGGGATGGATGGATGGGTGGGTTTCTTAAGGACACAGTGGGTTTCGCTCAGTGAAACGAACAGATCCTCTCTTTTAAAGGATAAGTGAAGCCCCTGTTTCAGCTCGAATTCGAACACTGAGATTTTTAAAAATGCGTTTTGGGCTGAGAATTCTAGGAAGGAGTGGGGACGTGTCTCCATGGTTACAACGTTACATTTTAAAGCTAGTACCATCGTTTCGATCGATATGAGCGGTATAATGAGTGATGCTATGCATGAAATGTGCCACACATCGTGGCGAACGTCGCTGTGTGTGAGCGTTATAATGAGCAACGTTGTATATGTAATGCGCCACACACCGTGGCGTTAGACTACAAGTGTCCGGGAAGCTGAACCCTCCCTCGGATGCGGTCACCTACATCAACTGCTGCCCAGACACACCTCACTGCCGGTGTCCCTTTATCGTGACGTCGAAGGGACACCTTAGAGGCACTTCGACGTCACGAAAAGCACATAAGTTGAGTTTGGGTTGAACGTTGTTTGGGTTGAACACAAACTGGAGACTGGCAAAAACACAGGATTTTACACCTGTTTTCTCTAAATGACGGATCTATTTTAGTAACAGTGACAAAATGGCATATATTACCATGTTGACGATCATATGACATATTACCATGTTAAAAACAATTTTGGGTTCACTTCCCCTTTAATACTGACTGATCAGCTGCAAGTCTGGAAGCCATGAGGAGACTCTGGCTGGGGCCTTGATGGTAAATTACGTCACCACTTTGTGGTATGATGTCTGGCGCATGTGTGTGTGTGATTTGTCTGGCGTTTGTGTGTGTGTGCATGTGTGTGTGTATGTGTGATTTGTCTGGTGTGTGTGTGTGTGTTTGTGTGATTTGTTTGGTGTGTGTGATTTGTCTGGTGTGTGTGCATGTGTGTGTATGCGTATGTGTGTGCGTGTGTGATTTGTCTGGTGTGTGCCTGTATGGGATTTGTCTGGTGTGTGCGTGTGTGTGTGTGTGTGTGTGTGTGTGTGTGTGTGTGTGTGTGTGTGTGACTGTGCGTGCGTGTACCTGCGTGCGTGTGTGTGTGCGTGCATGTGTGCATGTCTTACCAGAGCCGGGTCCAGTTCCTCGTTCAGCAGTGCCTCGTTCTTGATGAGAGCCACGCGCTGTGCGAAGCGGCATGTGGATATGGACTCCTACAGCAGACACACCAGAGAGAAGTGGATGTGTGGGTCGGGGGTCAAATTAACTAATTAATTTGTTAAGTCAGTAAAAAAAGAAAGTTCTAATAAAAAGAAAACAGCAGCAGATTCTTAACTACTAAGTATTAGTATATTCTAGGTTTGTTCTACTAATTAATGCCAATTGTTTTGTACTTAAAATGTGTGATGAAGTTGAGCCAAAGGTGTGTTGACGTGTAATTATTATAGCTTAGGTTTCAAATGTCACAAAAAGAAATGTTTTTAGACTGTAATGCACTTTAAACAGTGCATTACATTACATGGATTACATGGTGCGTTACATTTGTCACTTACTGTTATTTGACCCAGCTCCCGCCAATTTAGCTCCTCATAAACAATGCTAGCAAGCAATGCTAAACGACAGTAGGTAACCTGCATCAGTAAGCTTGCTTTGGACATATGCCAGTGGTGGGTGGTGTGCATCCTTACATCGAGGTTGGTCTTGTCCACGGAGATGGTGGAGATCATGGTGGTCATGCAGTTGCCCCCCAGACTGTCCCTCAACACAGAGGTCATCATGGAGTTCCTGTAGGGGATGTGGGAGCGGTTCTTCTCTGCCAGTGCAATGATAACCTAGACATGGTCGGGGGAAATAAATAACACATTTGAAAGGCAAATGAAAGAGGCAATGGATGTAAATTAAGCATAATAACATATACTGTATCTGTATAATAAAAGATCTGGGCTTCGAAGGAGGTGATGAAATGTCGATGAAATGTCATGATTGTAACATAATGACATGCCATAGAGAGTGTGTGATTTATTTATTTTTTCATTGTGACAGCTAATGAAGTTTAGATTACAGTTAATCAAAGTTAAGTTATTATGGTGTGAGCTGAGATTAGTGAACCTGAGCTGAATCACAGCAGAACTTAATGAGGGAAAGCTGTTAAGCATATTCTCCTAATGCATAATTCATTAATAATTATTTATGACGATAACTGTTTAATTAATGTAGACTGGAATGGGGAATATGGGAATGAAGTTGCTTTACAGCCAAATGCAGGCATTTCATAACATACATTAAATTGTTGATTGTTTTTTTCTTTGGTTATTTGCCTGAAATACTTTTTTTTACCCACCACCATTGACATCACCATTGGCAATACTGACCAAATGGTCAGTATTGCCTTACACATTTGTTTTCACATCCTTTTATGTACATTATACATTGAAGGGCTATCAAGCATATGTTCTAAGGACCATCCTGCTACCTGCTCCAGGTAATGCAGGGAGAGGTTGATGTACTTGGCTTCGGTCAGCAGATGGCCCCCAATGGCCGTCTTGCCCACCCTCTCGGACCCTGCCAGGTCCACCAGGTGGAGCTTTGAGCGCCGTACGGTGGCGGAGCCCGGCTCGCGCCCACACAGGTGCACGGTGAAGATGCAGTGGGAGCGCGTGGACGCCTGGTTCATGGGGGTCTTTGGGACAGGGAGAAGATTGAAAGATTTTTCAGTTTTTTTTTTTAAAGAAAAAACGGAGGTTAGAGGAGGAAAGGCGACTTTGAAGAGCCAAGGAACGTTTATCCAATGCATAATTTTCTCATGTGTTGCGCAAAAATGTGTAACAAAAATAATGATCTAACGCAAACTTTGTGATGCGGCACACCCTACCCGTTTAAAAAAATGGCAGGGCACCACTACTGGGTTGAGAATTTGACAAATTCTTCTTCTTTGCCCACGGTACTTTCCGTATTAAAGTGACTATATTTGGTATCCTGGGTTTTGTTTGACCGGTTCAAAGCCGTGACCATGTGTGACCAATAAGAAGTAAACAGATGTAGGCGGCTTGACCGCGGGGCTTGAGCTGCAGATATTTGCTGGTGAGACGGATAGAACTCCGGGTGAGACACCAGAGACAGATCTAGTCTTATGTGACTCATCCCGCCCCCCCCCCCCCCCCCCCGCTGCCTTCCCGATGGTGGTGGTGCTGAGAAAGGGAAACCCTCCAAATCCTCCATCAACAGCTAAATGTCCTCTCATTTCAGGTTTGGATGAGCAACGAAGTTGATAACTTTGAAGCGTTTTATTTGTGCAGCTTGGCTTGAGCTTTTCATTTGTGTAGTATCCTCAAAACTATCATCAAACATAATGAACCGTGTATCTCCAATTATCTTTGATGAATGAAAAGATGTCTTTCATATATATTTAGACAAACGGTCTGCAGCCATTGATCACCAATGCAGGCTTGGCTTAATTCCCCTGCTGTCATGAGAACATCAGTTATATAAAACACATTGCCCAAAACCAGGGCCTTTTTTCAGTGGGGCTCAATCCCTGACTTGCGGTTGGTGTGAATGTGCCAGCAGCACTAGCCTATCAGAGGTCCCGACAGCTCATGACAGATCCTTTGGTATCTTAACACACCCTGTCGTCTCCTTCCTTGCTCCAAATTCCCTTCATTCTTCACCTCTCCTCACTTGTCCCTCAAGTAACTCATAGCATGAGGTGAGGACAAGAATGACTACTTAGGGGGGACTCGAGAATGAATCAAGATGCGGAGGAAAATCTATTTATTTTTTGCAGTTGGTCCACAAATGGCTATGACTAAAGTCTGCTTATTTCCAATGTTGAAAATCCACCACCGCCATTGTTCATTTAGTAAGTTCTTAGCCAGTAAGTTTATTGATTCCCCCAGCGTATATTAAGTACTACAGAACAACCTGTTCAATTCCATTAACCTGTCTTCACTAAGCCCTATAGGGCTGACCCCAATTAGTTCCTTGATGAAATGTTTGGTCCATAGGGTATGGAGTTGAATTTCCCTCTAAAGAAATGTGTAACCGTATTTGGAACAAATGTGGCAACACAGCAAGAAATACAGAGATTTGTTTTTTAAGCAGTCACATTTTGTATCCAAAAGGCCTATCTTGTGCAATTCTCTATGCAGTCAAGTCATGTGTTTTTCATGCTTGTAGTATGACAACAGATGTCAAGTCTCAATTTTCTTCTATTGTATAATGATTTTGTGACACTGAATGATTTTGAACTTGACCACGAGACATTTCTTTCATGCTCACGTATGTACTGATTATGCTTTAAAAGACTAATTGCCCAAACATAACAGTGACAAAATATGCAGAATGAATTTCAAATAACATTTGGCTACCTTAATTTATGGTCAAATGCCGAAGCAACTGCTAATCCACCACTCTACTTGAGTGAGACATCAAGGTCAAACATGATTGTAGATGATTCCCCCCACATGCACGTATGGACACATGTACACACACATACACACACACACGCACACACACACATGGCTAGATAGCATGTGTGTAGGATGGAGCGAAGGCCCAGGTCCAAGATGAGGCGAAGGATGGACAGGAGGGCGGATGAACAATGAAGGATGAAGGAATATCCAGATGAGAGGAAGCATCTCCCGGTGAGGCTAAAGGAAGGTTATGAAGATGTATTCCCTCTCCAATAAACTACAACAGAGGAGGAGGAGGAGGAGGAGGAGGAGGAGAGGAAAGAGGCCCACCAAGTCCCTTAGCGAGAAATATAATGAAAAAATGAGCTCATGGTCTTGGGGAGTGTGGCGTCGACGGACACAACATATTCCCTCCACACAGCAGAAAAGACAACAGATTCCATACAAAGGACGTTCGACGTCCGTGCAGAATCGGTTAGCCATACACTGATAGTGTTGATGTTTCTCTGTCTCCTTTGTTTGGCCCTCAAAGCAAACAACAAGAGGAGCCTCTTGTTGAAGGAGCAGGTCCCTATTGGAGAAGGTTCTGCCCCGATGGTCCCCAACGTGATCCCCACACCAACACGTGTTGTTTTCACAGATCAGAAAGACGTGGGCTGCTGAGGAGTCCCCACTGTACCTCCGGCTCCAAGAACCCTTTGGTCAAGCGTCTAATATAACAAGCAGGAATGTGTTTTTCCCTGGAACAAAATGCCCTGGGGTTCGTCAGCGATGGACAATGGCAGTGTGTCCTCTTGGTAGTTAGGTTCCGGACAATGTTAACATTGTTTGAGGCGAAGGGATTAAGCATTTAGTAGATGAGTGAAGCATTAGGTGATCAGCAAAGTAAGAAATATAATGACATACGCTGGTGGATTCATTTCAAGAGATCGGAGAACCGTAACCAATTTGCACTGACAAGTTTACAAGAAACTCAAAACACAACTATTTTGTTCACGTTGGCTTCAATTCACGGCAGGATTCTCAACCACATTCAAATAAAACAAATTTGTAGTAGTCAACAAAAAAATAAAAAAAGATGCCCTTCTGTGATTCAAAACCGATGACTTTTACTGTTATTTACCTACAAATAAACCGACTGGGAAAGACAGTAAACAAGGTGAGCACAACTTGGTTCCAAACCTCACGTTGCAGGGACTCAACCCAACATACAGATGTCTGATCTGTGTGGAAAGTAGAGGAGCAAGAGCATTCATAACAACCACTCAAGCATAAACAGTATATTATAGTAGGGGCACTGAGTTTTACCAGGGAAAAATGCTGTAAAAATTAAAAACAACACCACCGCAGGGGCACACAAATAATATTATAGAACAATTCAAAGGTAGCCTTTGTTTCCCATATTACAAACACAGCAAAATAAATAACTAATCTGGATCTCATGGGACTGGTAATACTGTAAATTTCTTCAGATGTCCTCAATATGAACACAGGTTTTTTTCCATTAGGCCAGTACCTTAAAATTATACTTAAAATGATTTCCCTCACAGGATTTATGTGAATAATATGTCATTTTTGATAGATAGATGGATCCACTTCCTTACTTCTGCAATCATACGATTGGTGTCACCCAGGAAGAGAAGATTGAGAGCTTCTTCCTCATTGGCTGACTGCTGAATGGACAGGTTCCTGAGTTGAATATTCTGCTCGGGGTCTTCCATGATCGTTACCTTGCTGAAACCAAAACCAAAAAAATACAAAAACAAGACACAGTTATTATGTCAGAATGCAACAATAGCCTGAGCTTTGACATTTTCGAGAAACATTTATTTATTTTTTACATTTTTTGAGATTCTTCAAATGATCTATAATGAAAGGCAGGCAAATCTATACTTCTTAACCTCTGATGACAATGCAGCCCTGAACCAGCGTTCAGCCCGTAGCTCAAAACAAGCCACATGTTCAATAAAAAATAAGCAAATACGAGTTCTCCGTCCATCTGGGGGGGACTGCAGCTTGATAATAGATGGGGCTCACTGCTTAGAACATTGAGTCATTGAACCACAATGTAGCGAGGTGCCGCTCCGCTAATATCTATAGCTCTCTCGGACGGACAACATATTCATCAGATTGTTGAGCTGCCATTTAGTTTTATGGGTGAAAGTGAAGCGGTATGCTAATAGCTGGTGTGGCTACTGACTTCGGATGTTGACGAGGGCTCCCCCACACCGGGGAACAACTGTGAGTAATTATGCAAACACATGTTTGACATTGGAATGGTTTGAACAGAACATTATCAATATTTATGTGACGAATAACAGATCATGTCATTTTCTTTCCTGTATATTCTCTTTTTTTTCCCCCTTTCCCATGATAGAAAAACCTTCAAAAGGACCTTTAGAATGACCTTTCAAATTTACATTTTTTAAACAAAAAAGAGACAACGAGTCACCCAATTGGGAGGGAAGGGGAAACTTTGGGTGTCAATGCAGGACACATTGTGTGTGTGATGCTGCCATATGTCAAGTCAGACCTCCCAGTCTGAACTTCACATAATTGCTGACGCGCCGACAGGAAGACGGACTGGAAAACATCTTCAAAACATCTCCACCACAAGCATGATGGAGAGGGCCATCAATAGTCACAATAGAGTGCAACTCCAGAGCCCAGCTGTCTGTCTTCTGAGGCGCATCAAGCTGGCTTGATTTATCTGTTTTGCACAACACTGTATATTTATGCATTGTTTGTATTATTTTTGGGTCTTCCTGTCAAAAGCGGAAGTGGAATCTTATAGGCCTAATATAAGGACAAGCAGGAAAGGAGGGAAGAATACAAAAAAAGAAAATAGGAGGGAAAAAAGCAGTAGAGAGAGGGAAACAGACGGACAGTGAAATGACAGATTTGACAGTTGCCACAGCTTCTCCTTGAATCTGCAAGCGTGGCCACAACATGGTCAACAACGGGCCCTGTCTATTTCCAGAAGACTGTCATTTGTGGGAGTTGAAGCCTCAGGCTCAATCTGTTGCAAAAGGAGAGAAGCAACTTTAGAACTACGAAAAAAAATAAAATCTAGGTTATAAATTGTGAGTGGTGACATGAAAAAAAAAGACCAAAGGCTTTCAATCCAAAATCTGCTTTCAGATAAATGCAAATATAACTTGGAAAAGAGAGAGGCCCTTGAGAGAACAAGAGGAACAATAGGTGGATAGAAAGAACAAAAGAAAGAAAGAAACAAACAAACAAACAAACAAACAAACAATGCAAACCAGGAAAGAACGAAAGAATGAATGAAAGAAAGGGAAACCACTGGGTTGGGAAACAACAGAGAAACAGGAAGAAACCTACCAGACATACTGAGGGATGCAGTTGACAAGTTGATGGACACAATAAATTTAACTTTTCTACACAATCAGCGAGCTGTCCGCTCTGGTGGCAGAGTCTGCCACCAGGTCGACCGCAGCCACTGCTGTCCCACACCATGATTATGTCAGCCGGCAGTCAGCAGCCGGACGGTAAATACCAGCAGTGCAGTCTCCCTGTTTGACCACATAGCGACTCCCGCGCCAGCCTGACAAATGACTGCTCAGGAATAGGGCTATGGCTATAAAGCCACACATGTTTACAGTGGAACAATGGTGCCAGCAGTGATTTTTCATTTTGACCAAAAAAGCAAAGAAATCACTGTTAAAAATCATCTAATTCTGTGATCCATTTTCAATATGATTAAATATGTCACGTTGTATAGACTTGGTTATACCCCAGGTACTTATCTAGTCATAAATAATAATGAATATAATACAGAAAAAGTACTGCATAATAAATACTGACGGTAGGTCCTCTAGGTTGGATGCTTCGTGTTGGCGGTCCAGAAGGTCGTAGCCCACCTCGTTGTAGATCTCCAGGTAGGAGATATGGGTGGTGTAGACTATACTGCTGTCCTGTAAGCAAAGGTACATTCTTTTACAGTATATTCAGAATAAAGCTAACACTACAGTGCCCCATGTAAATGCTATATATTTGGACCTTTTTATGCTAAGCAAATACTTAGGTTTGAATGCTTTGTGACAAGCTGCTTGTGTCTTTGATTTGTTTATTATCAAGCAATCTAAATGAAGCACACTAGTAGAAATCAGTAATTGTAGTAATTATAGTATAAGTTACAGTTCTTGTATGGAAAGGAGCAACAGGAACAGTAGACGTAAGGTAAAGGTATGAATGAAACTATTACAGACACACAACACATCAACTAGATAATAAATTAAACTGTTTCCTCAAACGGTCATATAAAGCTTTGTGCAACATGTGGCGAACAGCTGCAGCGCACGCTCATCAAACAGGTGTCCCAGCTCTTTCAAAACACTCTGTTTCTCCCCATTGTTTAAAATATGAATCTCAGACTAATTGAGCAATAGTTTGGCAACAGAACTACTTTGAGTGCTGCACAAGCAGCAGGAGTTTTGGGAACAAAAGTAACAGTTGTTTTGTGGGTATTATGTGTCGTTTGCTCAACCTCACTTTATATGAGAGTGTCTGCTATATGAATAATGTTAATACTGTAAATGTAAATAACGTAAAGGTAAGTTAGTTGGAACACGTTCAGATCCACTGAAAGGAAAAAAGCTGTTATAGAGCAGCCCTCCTATCAGGCTATCAGGACACCAAAAACTGAAACACGTTTTAAAATGGGTACATGATTTATATATTACGGCCCCTTAAGAGTGAGTCTGGCTCATCTTCCTTGTAATATTCCGCACTGTGAAGATGCAGTGTTGAATTCACAAGAGGGTTTATTTATAGTTTACTATTATACTACCCTATTATTACTGACCTATTATGGCATATTAGGTCAGCAATAACCCATGTTATTATTGCTGACCTAATGTGCCATAATCCAAACAACATGAACCAAAACAGCCATGCAGGCTCAGGATGCTGACCTGGCTGAAGTGCTGGTACAGGTAGGAGAGGGTGCGAGGTATAATCCCGCGGTCACAGTAGCGCTCCGCCCCTCCGGTGATGGTGAACGTTTTCCCGCTGCTCGTCTGGCCGTAGGCAAAGATGGTGCCATTGTAGCCGGCCAACACTCTGACACAGAGGAACACACAAAGAAGAAAAAAATAAAATAAGGACAGGGGGAAAAAAATAACATTGGTTTGCAAGGAGCTGACCGTGTTTTTTTTTTTTTTTCCACAGTGAACAAGAATAGTAAATATCTTAAAATGTCTGTAATGAACCATATGAACTGGACTCTGGTCATCTGGAAATTCCGCCTCCACTCACTCTTCCTGTGCGAGCCCTCAGTGCCCTGCCAGGCAAGTACTGTATGTCATAATGCTATGTCAAGCAGAAACCTCTAACAATATTATTATTGTGTCTGTGTCTGTACATAGTGTACACTGTAGTGTACAACACAGTGTGCCATAGAGTTTAACGCAAAAAAGAAATGCCAATTCTGCCACTGAGGCGCTACAAGGTCTGCTCTGAGCACCGTGTGTCGGAGGGGAGCATTGCTTTGAGGCGGAAGCACATACTATACCATACTATAGCAGTTTTGTCAATGCACGAATGAAGGCTGATTCATGAGATAAAACTGCTACTGACTCATTTGCTCCCCCCTCTCCTCCATCACACTGATCAGATGGATTAAATGCAAGGCATGGTGCGCTAATGCAGGGGTTCTTAATCTGTTTAAAGCCAGGGACCCCTTGGATACATGGATACATATTTACAAGGACCCCCTACCATTGTAATAGTTTGCAACCTGAATCTAACCCATTGAACATGTACCCCCAAAAATACATTGTCCTTGTATTACCTGCCATATGTATTAATAATGCATTGGAAATCTTGTGCTCCCCCTACTGGCTCAATGAACTTTCAAGTTATGTCCCCCTTGAAAAAAATGACACAGTGAGTCATTATCTCAAAGGTACGCTTGTACTATTTTTTTTATAAATGATGTAGTTTTATTAATTATTTTGCGGACCCCCGCTGCTTCAAAATCAAATCTGTCATGAAAAGCAAATACTTGCATGTAGCATCTGGAATCTGCATAAACATTCACATGACATTAGTGTCATGTTGTGTGAAATGTACCATCTCAAGGACATAATGACCTCCTCCTCAAAAGGTCATGGAATTGACAACTGAAATGGGAAAAAATATTAAATTGGAAAACGTAATATGGAGATTAGCTTATACAGTATGTCATAGGAGAACCATAGAACCATAGTTCTGCTAGGGCTGGGTGATATGGAAAAAAGTATTATTGCGATAATTATGGTTCATTTGACACAATATTGATAAATATCACGATATGCTTATGAATTCAAAATGCCATTCTAAACAGTACAGCTGAGAGTCATTACATTGAAGTATATGGAAATGTAAAGTATGGTATCGGACTAAAAATTGTTTGATCATTTTAAGAGCATATCTTTTCAGTGCAATTCATTCAATATAACACTATTCAAAGAGGATAAACGATAATATTGAATTATTGCCCAAGACCAAGTGCTGCCAACATTTGATTAACGACTGATTGATTGATTGATTGATTGATTGATTGGATTAATTCACTCATTCATTCAACTGCTCTCTAATGTAATCTACTCTGAAGTGTTGTGACAAGATTCATTATTTCCTTTAGTTGAATTACCAATATTAGTGGGACATTATTAGCATAAAACTACACATTACAAACTACTTCTGCATTGTTAGTCTGCAGAATCGCCTACATATTCCCTAATGAAGGAGCACACGTATGTAATATAGGGGACCAAATTCATAAGGAATATACAATTGAAAACGCAGCTTCTGGGAATGCTCCCACACTGAGGAAAGGATTGCTTCAGGGCCTTTGATTGAAAGTAAAAGACCCAGTCAAACAGCCCCTGGGTCTGGAGAGATTGTGGGTTTGGCATTGAAATGGACGCCACACGTGCACATGGCTGCATGCAGAAAACACGGTTACGCTTTGTGGTGCAGTGAAATGAGCAACCCAAAAGATGGCACTGGGCATACGAGCAGGAGAAAGCAACGAATACTTGGCAACAGAAGGTGCTCTGGTTCTTAGGCCTTTGGAAACGCACCAGGGAGAAATTTGGGAAAATAACAGAGCGGCCTCTGACACGCGAGCCAGGATCAAAAGGTGAGCATACGTGCTTGTCTCTCTCTCCCGAGGCTCGCCAACTTCAATGAAACAGATATCATCTCCACACTGTATTTTTCATGATGACTTATAAATGATGTATAAAAACACACTCACACACACACACACACAAAAACGATCCAGGGCTCCAGTTATTTCTAATGGAACGTGGACCCGCCAACCCAGTAGTTGAGCGGTGTGTGGCTTTCTCTTCTTCTGTGCTATGCTATTCCACACCCTGCACGTACATAGGGTGTAGCAGGGGAACACAAACTCCATGTCAGATTGGATAAAAAGGCGGGTTTTCCTGACTTGGATAGACCGTCCGACGGCCACTTAATCTGGGCCATGAGTCATGGCGGTGATTGGCAGTGCCAGTGGAGTAGACATGGAGTCAGTGTTTAGCTTTAATGTCAACACTAATGATGCGGCCTGGACATGGGCTGCTCAGGCCTGGGCGTTTCCCAATGCTTGTTCCTGTTTACACATCAGCCTTCCTGGAGACGCTCGGTCCAGGACACTGGAGCAGATTTTTGGTTTCACTAATTATCAGTTGTGTGTGTGTGTGTGTGTATGCAGCCTAGAAATCTTTAAATATAATAAAATAAAATAAAAGTTAATAAGGTCTCTAATGGTTGTTGTGTGACAACAACCTTGGTTGGCCAATCTTGCTTGTAAGAGATATTTCCAAGTGACGAGGAGTTCAAAGTTAAACAAGAAAGACAATGACTCCAGTCCAGCTCCAGATTCAGCCCTTGTGTAAAGTAAGGGTTGCAATTCAGGTTAACTTTCCGGTCCAGCATTATTTGGTGAGGTTTAGGGGGACTCAAGGAGGTAAGTGTAACCCTTTCTGTCCTACATTTGCTATTTCTTGTTTGTTTTTCCAACCGTTGTTGGAGCTGACAGGCCTAAAACACCAAAGTGAACAGACTACTTTCTGCCTCCACAGACTTATGAAGGCTGATACCACGATAGTCAAAATGCTGTTATTAAAAATGATTGCTGACTAGACTCTAAATGTTTCTTGACAACGGGGGCTTTAGGAAAATCATTGTCTGTCAATCCAATTTGGATTCTGTGTTGATTACTGCAACCCAAACGTGCTACTGTCATTGGTTTCATTCCAATATCAACAAAAGCCGAATGGCACCATGAAACCAAACGATGACGGGAAACCAGTACTGGTTCTTGTATAATTTAGCCGAATGTAAACCCAAACCGAAATGCCTTTGATAATCTCAAAACCCTTTGTGGCAAGGACACAAGGCCTGGGGGACAGGCCTATTGCTTTCATTCCCTTTGAAAGAAACATTCCAGTAGGAAACGGGATCTCAACACTCAGAATTACTCTGTCCCGTGCTTTTGCTAATCGAGGCTAGATTACATCTGCGCTGTGTAAACCTACATCCTACAAAAGGATGCAAGGACGTGACACATGACACTACATAATGTTGAACTGCCTCTCTAGAATCTATCATGACTGGATAAAACACCTGTGGACAACGTAGTCAAAATCAAAGAACCACAAGATCAAGAATGACAATGCTAAACTGTGACTCCAGGTCTGGTTGCGGCCATTTATAGGATGGCCACAACCATCTGCTACAACAAAGAGGTCGCCCCGCCTGTTTGAAAAGGCTGACTTTGCAAAGATCACAGAGATCATGAGATAGCGAACTAGAATGAGTCAGGTCAAAGACATCCCAGTCCTTAGACAACTGATTAAGAAACATCTCAGAATGTTTATATAGATCCTGTAATCGCAATGATCATGCTTAGAGTTTGTGGGGTCCAACAAATAGTCCACACTGCGATGAAGTGTGTGTGTGGGGGGGGGGGGGTTCATGATACAAATAAATTGACCCAGGAGGAGAGTATGGGGGAGGGAAAAAAAGAAAAGAAAACATTGAGATAATCAAAACTACCATTCGATCACAGGAAATTCCAAGTTAAATTCCACCCTCTTCTCGGGTTTGTTTCTCCCTTGGGAGGCCAGTCTTAATTTAGACTAACCTCTGGGCATGGGTGAACCATTGTGAAACACCACGACAGTTCCCTTTGTTGAGATGGGAGTAGAAACTGAGCACGGAGGAGCACAGACTATGAAAATCAAACCACATTAATTTAACTCCAGTGAACAGTGCCATGGTGCCAGAGTATTTGATCATTAAATCGGTAAATGCAGCACAGAGGACTCTTTTTCTGAGTTTGGGGTAAAAAAGGGGGGGGGGGGGGGGTGACACTTAATGTCAAGTGGGCACCTCCCACCACAGATGTTTCACTGGGCTGATTGAACTGGTCCATGCAGGGCTGCTCAATCACGATAAGCATAAGTAGAAACCATTAGCTCGACCTGTTGAGCTACGGGACCAAACTGCTCACTAGGACAGCACATGGCATGTGGTCCCCATCGCCTTGCCTAGTAAGCAGCAGCTGTATTGTAAATGAGTGAGCGGGCTCCAGCGAAGCCCTGTGTTGTGGCCTAAAAATCTTTTCGCACACATTTGAGATGGCAGAGTGTGCCACCCCGTATGCCAGCTCAGTCCACTTAGTGGTTTTAACTGTCGAAAGCGGGGCCAACAACAATAAAATCACCGACTCCTTTCCATTTCCACTTTGCAGTAAGCTCAGCTTTACTGTCTCCCCATCAACCAGGCAGGCCTGTACAATATGTGTGGCCTCGCTGGAGGCCAACACTGACAGAGGAACACTGGGTGTGGGTCTGCCCAGTTCTAACTTTTGCATTACATTTTTACATTCAGAGATAGGGGAGTTTGTGGGCAAAAGGTAGCCTGGCAAGCCAGACCTACATCAGAAAGATGTAAGGTCTGGCTCAGCTCCATTGGCAGTGTGGGCGGGATAAACGGTTGTCTTTCAAGTTCCCTCTGCATGCAATAGGATAGCGCTACAACCAATCAGAGCAACGAAGAAGGTGACGTAGTCAGAGCGACGGCTCTGACTACGTCATTAATCAAAACTCCGAATACATATTTCTTTTCGAGGAAAGATTTCAGTGCCGTTCTTTGTTCTTTTCTCAAATAAAATGTTAACTTCAAGTCTTGAAGAGTCGCGGCCAAAGCCGACTCGAAAGACAACCGTTCGCCAGCAGCAGCAGCCATTGTTTACCTCTAACACGGAACCATCGCAACTCTGTCGTCATGGTAGCCCGGCTTCCTCACGCTGTGATTGGTCTGACATACTTGGTGTTTCCAGCACCAAAAAGCCGACGGAGCCGTGCTAGACCTACCTAGCTGCCAAATAAATTTCCTGCCGCTAGGGGGTGTCTAGAGTTCTAGGCTAGGCAAAAGGCACACTGAGGTGCAAATCTAATTAAAACAAAAGACAGAAAACGTTACCTGTCTGCAACTGGCTTGGCGATGGTTTCGAAGATCTCCTCTTGACCAACAGTTTGATCAAACACCTTCTGAAACCTAGACATAAAAGAAAAGATCAACAGCCGTAACACACTGACACAACATGTCTTCTAAACTGACTGTTCAATGCATGTGTGAGCAGTTCCTATAATAATTAACTACTTCATTGTAATATTAGCATCCAATTAAAGGAAAACAAAACCCCCGTTTGGCTGACTTCAGATAAGATTTTTTTTTTTCATTTAAATTTAGATTTTGATTAGTGCAACACTAAACCGCTATCAGTAGAGTAAGGATTTCACAAGAACGAGTTTCAAGCATACCTAATTGCTAAGTTAACTGATTGCTAGAACACAAAGGAGATAAGTGCGAAAATATTAAGCGCAGAATATCAAAGTAAGAGCCAGGACATACAAACATAGAATGATTGCAAAATTGTTTTTTTTTTATTAGAGTGGGGGAGGGGTAGTAGAGGAAGGATGCTAAGCGGGGTCCAGGTGAACAGGTGGGTCTTGAGTCTCTTGCGGAAGCAGGTGACCGACTCTGCATTCATTTAGGGGTGGGGCTATATTGCTGTTTGCTATTGTTTGCACAAGACCACGGCCAATAACAGGTAACTCATGCAACAGCATGAGTTTGGTTTAATTTCCAGGGACAAACTAAACCAAACGGCGGGTATAATTTATTATATATAATATAATTTGTCATTTTATTTGTAACCCACAGAGGGCATTTTGAGTCCATATTTACATCTCATCCTACATTTTTTAAAACTTTGTGCATTTAAGTCGAGATTTGAACCAGGATCAATCTATAGCACTACTATGTAACCCACTGCATAATATTTCATCTAAAATAAGTTGTTTTAGGGTTTGGTTTTCCATTAAAGGAGAACCAACCCCCCCTGACCCCGCCTTTAAAAAATGCTTTCAGCATTTGTATCATTCTGGGGCGGGGCTGCCAGCTCCCCTATAAACACCCCTTTAATTCAATTTCAATAAGCAAAGATCAGGTGTGTTGCATCAACGCTTAATCAGAAGGTACCGGGTAACCATAATCAGCCAATAAGAAGTTGTGCATGCAAAAGCATGTGTTCAACCTAGAGAGGGAGTCACCTAATGCAACCCAATGTAGAAGTGGTGTTGGGGTTTGGTTCTTCTTTAAGGATTTCCATAGATTCCATAGAGAAAACAGCATAGCTTACTCCCATCATTTTATTTTCTGAACTATGAACATAGTATTTAAGTGAAACATGTTGCTGGTTCAGCTCCAACGTCAAACAGCATTAACCACAGAACAAGAACACAGAGCCCAGCTTCATTGCCACTCCTAAGTGGGCAAGGAATACTTTAGTCATTCTGCCCTTAAAGGCCAGTCACACCCTGCCATGTATTATTCCACAAGAGAAAAAGATGAGAAGACGGATGGAAGAAAAAAGAAGAATCCGCCCAGAGAAAATTGTTAAATGGGGACATTTTATTTCGACAGCATAAGGACACGCGGGAACCTCCGGCGGACTATTTTTAAGGACCTGTGGCTTTTCTGATGGCCCTTGGTGTCCACTTGCTCACTGTGTGAATGTAGGGCTTGGAAGCGTGGCAGGGGCCCTGCCCAGTAAAAGTCTGCAGCGTTCACCACCAGCCTCGAACAGATGTTCTGGCCTCTCTATGACAGGCTCGCTGGATGAATTATTCATGGGAAAAAGTACTTATGCAACCATTACCATTTTAGTTTGCTACACCACCTTTCTTGGGTGAAAATATGTCCATAACCACCCAAACATTTTTTTTTTTTTTTAAAGCTGCTTCTTTTTTTTCAAGTATGATTGAAACCATGGAATCAAATCCTTGAGGCTACATTTCACCAAGCTGTTTTGGGGAACAGCAGGTAGCAAACAATGTGTTAAAGACCGCAACACAACAGCTCTAAAAAACTGACCTGAATTTGTAGTTCTCCCGCTTGTTGTTAACGTAACCATCAGCCAGGTCTTTGGGCACCACAAATTCCACAGAAGCACCTGCTGCCTCCTCATTGTCCACAGAGTACACCTGAGGGAGCCAGAGACAACAGTCAGCTAGACATGTAGACAAAAGCCAAGTTTACATATTGCTTTTCCCTCTCACAAAAATGTATCCAAACAAGACCATATCATGGAAGACCATATCAAGTGAATAGAAGTACATGTAGCCTATACAGTTAGATGTGCTGTGACATGATAAGATACTGTATGTACACCTGATTAACGTTGATTTAATCTTATTTGGACTGAGAATGAGCAGCATATGGAAGTTTATTTAACAGTGAGTGGGCTCATTAATTATTCAAGTACTTGTGCAAAGCTGCAACTATGGTGTCATTGTATTGCAGCAGGGAATGCATGTACGACGTGTAAATAGTGCATGTGTATGTTTGTGTATATCTGATCAACACCACAGGGTCAATTAACAGTCTAGGAGTATAGATAGCATGGCTTGTTGACCTAAGAATGGAGAATAGTGTATTCTATTGTGGGTGGTGCAATGGGGGGCATCTATTGACTCCCATATTTAGGCTAGTTGAGGTTGCAGTGATGCGGCCATCCTATAGCCGCATCACTGCAACCTCAACTGGCCTAAATATAGGAGTCAATAGAGCTGGATTATAGTGGTGTTTGTGGATATAGACTACTTTCAAATGTAGCCTATATATTTATGTATTCCAAAATAAATACATTTGTAATATTGGCAACATAGAAAAAAGCAATTGAAAACGTGTTATCAATGCACTGGGTATCAATGCACATTCCTCTGGGAGTAAGAAAACAAACGGCAGAATAGAATACAGAATCAATATTCTTCACTTCACGCTTAAACGGTGGAGAAGAGGGTGGGCATTATTGAACCCTCCCATCTGTCATTTTTGGCCTGGAAACATATGTTCAGACATATGTTTCACATTTCAGACAGCACTGATGAAATCACACAACCCCCCCCAGGGACTGAGAAGTACAAGGTAGGGCCTAAATGGTAGAGTTGTTCCTTGTTTCCACTGTTACTACTTTTGTGTCATCACCTTCGGACCTCCGTTTTGATGCATCTCTGTGCATAGAGGTTAGTAGCGAAAGGTGAAGTGTGATCAAGCACTTGTTTCAGTGCATTGCCTCTACTAAAAAGTGGCCTTGGTAAAGTTTAATATCGTCAGAAGAAGTGTGAGCTTGTCCTATGGATTGAAGCATGAAATGTATTCCTGTAGTTAACCACACTGTGGGTCATCAGGTGACAGGCTCTGAGGTCAGGAGTAGTGGAGAGAAACACAATGTTAACTGTGACTGTAACTGTAACTGACTGTAAACTGTTGTTTTGGTTGAATGTCTGATTTTGACAGGATATTTATTCACATTCATAATCGAACTACAGCAATGGCAGTAGAGGAGCAGACAGCCATTAAAAGCCACTCACTATCTGAAATGCTCCCATCAAGACCTAAGACTAAATGTATAACCACATACTGTATAAAGGGGTATAACCACAGACTGTATAAAGGGGTATAACCACAGACTGTATAAAGGGGTATAACCACAGACTGTATAAAGGGGTATAACCACAGACTGTATAAAGGGGTATAACCACAGACTGTATAAAGGGGTTTTCACCTGCTGTGCATCCCTGTGACTTTTGAAAAGTTAACATGTCAATCTAAGACATGTAGCAAACTAAACGTGTTTAACAAATATAAACTCAAACGTGTTACGTGTTATATTTGCTCCAGGGTATTTAGCGACTTGAGCTGACATGTTTACATTATATTGGACCACGTTTGCCCACTTACCGACGTATTTTTCCTGGTCGGTTTGACACGAGCAAATATCTGTATCGTCTGTTTCACCATATCTGTAATCCGGCCTGCACGTCTTCTAGCAATGTATCTTTTGTGAGACGATACAGTCAAGTTGCTAATGTCAACGAGGTGACGTTAGCATCATTTAGCCATGTTGCGGGATCCTCTCCCAGGGTTTTTGTTGTATTCGGTTGCTAGGAGATGGGGTCACGTGGTGGCCCCTGGAGACTAGAGGAGGAAGTGTTTTCGTGGTGGGTAAATGTCACGTGGTGACGTGGACACTGCTTGGATTTGGAGCTTGACTTTGAATTTGACAAAGTGGAAAAGGGTGTGTGTGTGTGTGTGTGTGTGTGTGTGTGTGTGTGTGTGTGTGTGTGTGTGTGTGCGTGCGCGTGTGGTAGTAGTGTAGTGTGAGTTTCACTAAGCTTACAGTTAGTCTCTCAGTGTTTCTGGTTCCGGTTTGTAAGTAGCTCCCAGCGCAAAAGACAAGTTCACAGCAGGTTCAGTGACTCATGGGGTTGAATATATTGACTGATGTGCTCAAAGCACTGTAGGCACTTCCCACACATGCCCAGTCAATACTCCTAATGTAAACAGGTGCAACCTCTTGTGCCATTTAGATTAATATTCAGAAGAAAACAAGGGAGCAAACATTGATAAGGCACAAACACAAGTGGGTGAAGAGCAGTGAACAAGTAGTGGACACACTTCAACACACCCCACTTGTGGTTTGTGGCGGTGAAAGTAGGCTAATGAGTCAATTAAACATTCTACATGTGCAAACATAGTTAAATACTTGGAAATCCTAAGGAAACTTACCTAATTATCCTCACCATTATACAAAGGAACATTCTGTCCTTGGCACATTCACCTGTGATTCATCCAAAGCTGTTGATAACCCAGCTTTTCCTCATGCTTTCCTGCAATTGTTATTCATTTTTAAATGGAAAAACTGTGTAGCTTGGTATGACAAAGCCTTTAATAAAAGCAATACTTTGACGGGTATGCTAAAATATTTGCTTTGAGAATATAATAATGCAAGTCCCCTGATATAATGATCCTACCCAAGTTCAGTAGGCCTACACAAGCAGCTTAAAATCAAAGCAGCTCAAAAATGTACTTGTAACAGTCAAACTTGATTGCTTCGGTTGACTGCTTCTATATGGAATACCGCAAGCCTTGAATATGTGTAGTTCTGAACAGGGTTCGCTCATATTGGTCTAAGAAGGCCTGGGCAAATATAGACTCCCAGGAATGTGTGTGTGTGGGGGGGTCCTGTAGGGTCACTGGCCAGCCTGCAATCACCACAACCTCCCCACCCTCACCCCAACTCGACCCCCATGACCATCCAGGCAACCATTTTATAAACAACCTCTGGCTGCGGCTTTCGGCTTTCTTTCTTTCGCTCCCGTTGGTCTCTCACCAAGTTGATGAAACTCGCCATGATTTGTGTCTAGTCCAGGTCTGGCATCCCTCTACAGAACATTACATCCAGTTATCGACCCAAAGGCTTTTCTGTGAGAAGAACTATCAATAGGGGTTATGTAATGGGTAGGCTTGGCCCTGGTCTTATATAAGACATACTAGGATTGATACATGCAAAGCTACATTGTGTGAAGCTATATCATACAGTCAAAAAAACAACAAATCCACTTGTCTGTTATTTTATCAAATTGCTCTTTTTCTGTGTGTAGCCCTAACTGTGTTGTTCCCTGTCTCTTTCATTAAGTGTGTTCCCCACTGTTTCTGGTATTCAACCTGAAGTTAGCAGCCCAAATATAACCTGCCAGGAGGCCTACCTCCCTCCTCCAGTAAGTATATGTTTTAACCAGTGGAACTTTTTTGTTATGGCGCTTGGTTTTCTTCTATTTTCCTATAGCCTTTTTGTGGAACAATGTATATGTTTAGTTTTATGTGTGTGCATGCTTGTGTGTGTGTGTGTGTGCGCGTGTGTTTTGTTTTACTTGAAATGGTTGTAGTGTATGGCTGTGTGCGGTCTTACCTTTTTCCTCAAAGTGGGTAATTTGATTTAAGTGTGAGGAAAATTGCGTGCAAAATGCATATAATAAGAAGTATACAAGTGTTTGGCTCAAACTATATTGCCCACGTATGTATATGTGTGTGCGGATGTGGTGGATTGTGGGTGGCTGTGTGATTTTCATAATAGTCAGCTTCCTAATTTCAATATGTGAAACGTAAACAAAATGTCAAATGTAATTCCAAGTTCAAATTATTTAAGAGAACAATGGTCAACACATGACATAATAATTCTGTGTTTTTAGATCGCATCTGGCAAAGTATTTCACAACTGCTGGACTAGCTACCCCTCATTCCATGTGTCCCCTAATGCCCCCTAGCCCTGTCGCTGCAGTCAGCAAACATTTTCATAATTTATCGAATTAGAAGAGGAAATTCCACGCATAGCTTATCAGGATAACCTAAACAGCCCTCTTTGCTACATGGGGAGCATGACCATGTGAGGAGAAGGGTTGCGCAGGGAGCATGAGTTTAAAG
>JAOPHQ010005977.1:525000-683353 GCA_030340625.1 Merluccius polli
TTCATGGGACACAGCCGCTCAAGTACAAGTGTGTCACTCTGTATCCTGCCTCCATCCTGAACTCCTCCCGCTAACTGCACGGTATAAATAGAATAAACTCTGGTTAGCTTCAGCACACATAGTGGACACGGTCATGCCGGGAGAGGAGGAGGAGGAGAGAGGAGAGATACAAACTGAGTGAGGGAGAAACGAGCGTGATGAGAGAGATGGAGCGCAAGAAGAGAGAAATATGATCATAACAAAAGAGAAAGTCAGAAGATGAGACAAAGACAATCTCTTTCATTTCAAAAGCAGAGCGAAACCGACGCTGGAGCCAAATTGGAGTTTATTTTTTATTTTGAAACGTTGACATGGGATGGGAAACAAAAGTGAAAGAGTAAAAAGAAATGCAAAAAACAAAAAGGGTGTGAAGAAGATATCTTTGCCAGAATGACAAATGTAGTAGTGAGAAAAAACAACCTGGTATTCTAAGTCCTGGCATCACATCAATCAGTAAATCTAGTCCCTCCCATCTATATTTAGATGGGAGGGACATCATGATGATGATGATGATGATGATGATGATGATGATGATGAATTCTCTGGCTTGGTCGGTGGCACATCAGCACACATGTTGTTATGTAACAATCACAGGAATGCTCTCTGGTTAACTGTGAAGAGGCAATCAGACTGGAGAACCGCCCTTTAACGTTTGCTGTGGTGGCTTTGGAAAGGGATCTAGAATCCCTCCGAGAGGTAAAACCAGTTGCAGATGGATACCTGCCAGCGGTGCTGAGCTGTGCCCATGCCTTTTGAATTGCTATTTGGGGAAGCATGTGTTTTGCTCAGCCACTGTTGGTGTCTCACGCGGATCCTGACAATGGGCTATGTCCATATGCTAGGTCACGGCTACCTCTGGCTAACCCTCAGAGATATGTCACTCCAGACAGAGCTGGTTTGATTGAGGGCCAAATGAACGATTGTGTGTCTCCCCATTTGAAACATTTTAAATGCGCATATCTGGCCTTAGCATTCGTGACCAAAAGATTCAGATGAAATTGTCACAGTTTTGAAAGTATTGACCAATATACCTCCAACAACAACAACAACAACAACAACAACAACAACAACAACAACAACATATTGTTCTTTTTTATATCTCTTAGTACTTTGGAACTATTGGAAAATGTAATTCAGGACAGCACAGCTCGGGAAGAGAAGCTTATTTCCGTGGCGTCCTATATGCTTATTGATGTATTGGCTACATGCCACTGTGAATTAGGCCAAACGGCACTGACAAGTGCATGCTGTATGAGGTAACTTCTGTTGTGCTTTGGCATCGCTGACTGCTTACCAAGCATCGCTTGAAGCCAGCGCGCATTACACAATGCTCAAACATGCATAATATGTTTCAACCATAAACAGGACAGCCTAATGCAACTCCATTACACTGCAAAAAAAGTGAATTGAGTCAGATACTACTAGAGAGAGAGAGAGAGAGAGAGAGAGAGAGAGAGAGAGAAAGAGAGAGACTGTTGACTGACAGGAAATGAAGAAAGAGCTGAGCTCATATCACTCTAAGGCCTAACTAAATGGAGCACCATCCTGCTGATCTTCCAATAAACTCCTCATCACTGGACGTGAGAAAGAGGAGAAGGAGTGAGAGAGAGAAGTGAGAAAAGATATCACCTGGAGAGATAAGGTCAGGGATGAGGTCCGTCGAGAGGGCAGGAGAGATAATACCTTTGTTTCTTACTTTGTGTCAATCTAGGGGCGACTCAAGCTAAGAACGGTGAAAATTGATCTTCAAGTGTGTGCCAATGTGCGTGTGTGTGTGTGTGCGTGCCTGTGTGGGGTTGTTGTTAGACGAGAGGGAGAGGTTACTGAAGGACAAAGAGGTGGAAATATATCAAATCTATCTGTGAGTGTGTGTGCGTGTGTGTGTGTGTGTTTGTGTGTGTGCGTGTGTGTGTGCGTGTGTGCGTGTCCTCCTGTGTCAGCACCAGTATACTAACCCATGTATGAGTACTTTGAAGCAAACCTGAATAAGCCCCTACCAGCACATTGCACTGTTTATTGGACAATGGCGGGGCTGAGAGGAAAAACAAACGAAAATTAAAGCAGAAAACACCCTCGGTGTTGTGTGTTCCTGTCCCATTATTCAGCTCTCAGGCTTATCCGCACATTCTTCCATCCCATTCTGTCTTGTTTTCCTCACAGTCATGTGTTGAGCATGTCTCGCTATATGTATTTGCTCTATCCGACGCTAATCCGCAGGGATACCTTCAACTTCCTGCCGTGTAAGTGCATTATTTCTTCCGCTGCGCTACACATCCACACCATGAATCGCTATCGTCAAGATACTCTTGCTGTGGACTTTATAGGGCGGTGCCCTCTGCTCTCCGTTCCACACTCACAGTGCACATCATCATCTGTGGTATTTCCACTGTAGGCATACTGTATCATCCTAAAAGTGTGCACCGTGTGTGTGACCCACAGTGTTTTCTTAAAGGCCTTTATTGTTGAATGCCCTCCATCAAGGCGACGGGAGCATTACAGTGTGGATTAACACAGCCAATAACTCTTGCAACTCGGAGAGGAATTTGTCACCTGGAATGCATGAAGTCATTTCCCCTCTCGGCGGCTCCCCTATTACCCTATCCCCATACCCTATCATCACTCAAATTGACACACATAAGAGAGGGAATCTCATTGCTTGCATTTGACTGCTCACTCCATGACCGTTTCTTCAGCTGCTGTCCACTTCGCTCTGGGATAAGGCGATGATGGTACCAAGGCATTCTGGGCTGCGCAACCAATCCTCTTCTTCTTGTTGTTCTTGTTGTTCTTGTTGTTCTTGTTGTTGTTGTTGTTGTTGTTGTTCTTCTTCTTCTTCTTGTTGTTCTTCTTGTTGTTCTTGTTGTTCTTCTTGTTGTTCTTCTTGTTCTTGTTCTTGTTCTTGTTCTTGTTCTTGTTCTTCTTGTTCTTGTTCTTCTTCTTCTTCTTCTTCTTCTTCTTCTTCTTCTTCTTCTTCTTCTTCTTCTTCTTCTTCTTCTTCTTCTTCTTCCTCCAATGTCTTTGTAGGGACATCTTCATGAAAGACCATGAAGGATATCCTGAGCCATGTGGTTAGAAGTGACTTGTTTGTCCCAGACAAACAGAAGCAAATAGACAATTGCGGCATGCATTAATAAAACCAATTAGATTTATTTATAATGGGGGTTTTCATTTTGAATTATACAAAACTAAGCCTACCATAAAATGTAAATTAAAGGATGAATTGTTTTGTTCCATATCCTCCATTATGTCCAGATATGCTTTCTAGCCATGCCCTGACCTTTACATCTCTCCCAGGAAGCTGACCCACATCTTGTTTGGCTTCACTTGAGCTGTGATTTCCTGTACTGTCGCTTCTGCTATTTACAGTGAACAACGCTATAGGAATCAGCATTTTATAAGCGCTATAAGAGAGGGGTACGGCTTCAGAATATTGCTAGGGGGGGGGGGAGCCCACACCCCCCATTTCAGCTTCATTTTCCAGCTTTATTATGCAAAATTATCATATAAAAATCCTAATTTTCTTTTATATTACTGGGGTAATATAACCTCACTTCATTATTCTTTGAGGAATCGTAACCGCCACACGTATTTAAGTTATGGTTTTTCATAAACAGTATGAACAGTTTGTGTGTGGGTGTGTGCGCAGTAACGGTTGTGTGTATGCGTATGGACGTGCGTGGCTGCATAGTATGTATGTATGTGTGTGTGTGTGTGTGTGTGTGTGTTTGCACACGTATACAGAAGTGTGGGATTGTAATTAGTGGTCTCAGTGTTCAAGCCAGACACCCCTGAGAGTCTAAGGTGTCAACTGTTGAGCTTTCATCTCCAACTGTTCTGTCAAGTCCAGGCTCTGCTTCCAGTGTCTCCATGTCTCGTTCCTGACCCACGGGCAACACCCCCCCCCCCCTTTTTTTTTTTTAAAAGTGGAAACCAATATGTGCAAGTCTTAGATTACACTGTTTACTACCTGGACCACGGTCTACAGATAAAGGTTATACGTTACCAAGTTATTTAACATGCTTGTGGTCAGAGGTGAAAAGTTTGATATTGTGGACTTTGGACAGTAAAAGGTAATTTACTTTATGTGTTTTCATGTCATGGGGATGAACAAGTATTATATCAAGTACCTTAATACTTGATGAGGAACTTTTACCTTTTACTTTTGACATTTTTACTTTTACTTAAACGAAACACTTGCTCTTCCCCTAAACAGGATGAGCAGCAGTTGGATTGGGTTGCCATGGATATTTGCATTTTTCTAAAATCACTTTTATGTTGCTGCAAAGACCAGTGGACCTTCCTAAGTGCTCTAAATGAGCTGCTACTGATATGTTTATCAGTTACACTGGGGACAGACTGTAAATCTATCACAGAGGCCTCAGAATCATATGACTTTCCTATTGGGACCACTGGAGAAGTAATTAATTTCTCCTTGCGGTGGTGGAGCCCCTGCTCACAATGGCATGTGGGTTAATTATATATGGGATGAATGCTATACTGTACACCATAGGATGGTTTACGTCAGCCCACCAGGCTCTTTGCAGTGTATTGGGGTTGTAGAAGTGTCTGTCATTTTTTGATTGCATGTGTGTTTATTGTATGAATGTGTGCCTATATGCATATGTATGCCAGTGCCCGCGCGGCCTATATTGAGTGACTGTCTGACTGATTGTCTGATTGACTGATGGACTGACTAACTAACTAGTGTCACTGATTGTGAGCAAGATGCATGGAAAAGACCTCAATTAAACAATGATTGTTGACAATCTTTATCTGGCGTGAACCTTACACCTTCAATGATTGGCCGCACATCCCCACACAACCTGATGGATTGTGCAGTTTAGCAGTTTCAACAACAAAAAAATAGACTAGACTTATACACAGCCTGAGAGAGAGAGAGAGAGAGAGAGAGAGAGAGAGAGAGACGAGAGACGAGAGAGAAAGACTAGAGAGACTAGAGAGAGAGAGGGAGAGAGAGACTAGAGAGCGAGAGGGAGAGAGAGACTAGAGAGCGAGAGAGACTAGAGAGAGAGAGAGACTAGAGAGCGAGAGAGACTAGAGAGAGAGAGAGAGACTAGAGAGCGAGAGAGACTAGAGACGAGAGAGAAAGAGAAAGAGAGAGAAGGATGGGGATAAGGGGGTATGCACTGACAGCAAGAGATGAAAACACAGGGGGCATGAGAGATAGGGAGGGAGAGAGAGAGAGAGAGAATAGAAAGAGAGACTATAGAGAGAGAGACTAGAGAGAGAGACGAGAGAGAGAGAGACTAGAGAGAGAGACTAGAGAGAGACTAGAGAGAGAGAGAGACTAGAGAGAGAGAGATAAGGAGAGAGAGAGACTAGAGAGAGAGACTAGAGAATAGAGGGAGAGAGACTAGAGAGAGAGAGCGAGAGAGAGACTAGAGGGAGAGAGAAAGAGAGAGACTAGAGAGCCTAGAGAGAGAGAGAGAGACTAGAGAGAGAGAGACTAGAGACTATAGAGAGAAAGAAAGAGAGAGAGACTAGAGCTAGAGAGACTAGCGAGAGAGACTAGATAGAGAGAGATAGAGAGACTAGAGCGAGAGAGAGAAAGAGAGAGACTAGAGAGAGCGAGAGAGACTAGAGAGAGACTAGTGAATAGAGAGAGAGGGAGACTAGAGAGAGAGACTAGAGAGACTAGAGGGAGAGAGAAAGAGAGAGACTAGAGAGCCTAGAGAGAGAGATAGACTAGAGAGAGAGAGACTAGAGACTATAGAGAGAGAGAAAGAGAGAGAGAGAGACTAGCGAGAGAGAGAGACTAGAGAGACTAGCGAGAGAGACTAGATAGAGAGAGACTAGAGAGAGAGAGAAAGAGAGAGACTAGAGAGAGCGAGAGAGACTAGAGAGAGACTAGTGAATAGAGAGAGAGGGAGACTAGAGAGAGAGAGACTAGAGAGACTAGAGAGAGACTATGAGAGAGAGAGAGAGAGAGAGAGAGAGAGAGAGAGAGAGAGAGAGAGAGAGAGAGAGAGAGAGAGAGAGAGACGAGAGAGAGACTAGAGAGAGAGAGACTAGAGAGACAGAGAGAGAGAGAGAGAGAGAGACTAGAGAGACAGAGAGAGAGAGAGAGAGAGAGAGAGAGAGAGAGAGAGAGACTAGAGTCTAGAGAGAGAGAGGGAGAGAGAGAGAGAGGGGGGGGGGGGGGGGAGACTGATTGATCATCTCCTCCATGGCGGTGCCTTTAAGGGCGGGGGCGTGGTGCTGCCTCCGTGTTGACCGCCTCGCCTCTCCGCCGCCGCCACTCCGCTGTGTGCGTGCCGTGCAGCGGGACGCGGAGGAGGAGGAGGCAGCCACAGCCACAGATACCGACCCTCGGCTCTCGGCTCTCGGCTGCGTATCGGACGACTCCCGCGGCATTTTGAGCCCCATGTTGGTGTTGGTGTGATGGTGACAGCAGCAGCAAGGGATTATTATCCAGCAGCAGCAGCAGCAGCCGTTATATGTCTCACATGAAGCCACTCGGTGAGTTTGCTGTTTGCTGTGTTTTGGGAAGGCGGCACGCCGGTTTAAACGCCGAGCCTCCTCGGATGGTGGGGTTATTTTTATTTTTTATTTTTTAAGCGTATCCAGGGACCTGTTGTTGGCTGTGTTTTATCTGCTGTACTGGGGATACAGCCTTGTAACTGGGATATAGCCCATTTTTTTCTCTCCCTTGTTCAGACGCCGTTTACCCTCTGCGTAAAATGCCAATCAAGACCCCTGATCTTTTTTAATTTTTTTTTTTATGAGGCGTTTTAAGAACGTTAGATTTCAGTCGGACATTTTAATAGCTGCTATCGCCAACGTAGTGTGATATAATAATGGTGTATGATGGGATGCCACCAGATAGCCTTGTTCCTGGCTATCATGGCGGGGGGGGGGGGAAGCACATCATCGATACACGGACGTCTGGTAGGACGTGTCTGTTGTACATGTGTTGAAGAAGGTGTATCGCAGGTAGGCTTGCTTCACCGTTTCGATATGCGGTAACGGAGACTGTTTTTGAGTGGTTACCAGTGGTTACCGTGAGGGGTTTACCGTGGCACCCTGACACGTGATATCCCGTTTTTTGTTTTGTTTTGTGACATCGATTGAATTAATCCGTCTCATTGAGCAAATGGATGTCATTTCTGTAGCCGAGTGCAGAGGGCGCTGTATCACCTCATAACCACATGTCCTACAAACAAGCAGTATTTATTTTATTTTATTTATTTATTTATTTTTAACAGTAGTTTCTCGGTCCAATAAAAAAAAAAAAAACACAGCTCAGTGATGGCACTGGCAACAAACACCGGCTATTCTCTGATTGATTTGCCAATCGTTTGTTCGCTACCCCCCCTTTGATGCCTTTTCCATACAGTGACGAATGAAATGACATCCAATACCATTGTGTTATCTTTGTAGTAGTTGGGGTTCACAGACGCAGGACCCAGTACAGTACAGTACAAGTGGACATACTTTCTCCTCCGCGTTGTGTCTAGCATCTCCTCCCGGGGCGAGATCGGGTGGACTAATGGACTGATGGATGATCATACTAACTGATCTATTTGGGGCTATATGGCTTGTAAGGTCGGCCGTAAAAGACTATAAAGAATGTGTAATTGATGTAAAATGCAGATTTTCTTTTTCAGTCAAGTCAAGAGGCCACACGCTTAACCACATAGACCTATGCTTTCTCAACTAAAGATGGATTATTGGAAGTCCTCAAGCCTGCAGTATAGCTGTTCTGTAGGCTTATACATAGTGCTACAGCAATGTGAAATGCATTAAGCTTTTCTAATACCATTTGTCATTATGAATACAAGACTTAAGTAGAATAATCCATTGCTTCACTTTTTTTTCACCTGAACTTTGCACATCTGTCCCACCAACTTGAGTGGCGTATGTTGCTGATGATGCCTTAAGACCAGACCCCAGGCAGTCACCTGTGTGTTTCAGAACAGAGGGAAGGAAAAAAATGCATGTCCATTCCAAGGGCAACAACCAGGCAACCGGCTGAAGTGTTCCCCTTATGTTCAAAGGTTGTGTGTGTGTGTGTGTGTGTGTGTGTGTGTGTGTGTGTGTGTGTGTGTGTGTGTGTGTGTGTGTGTGTGTGTGTGTGTGTGTGTGTGTGTGTGTGTGTGTGTGGTTGGAAGGATAACTGGAAAACATGCTCAGGGTGTCTGTGTGCACACTTCTATGGTAGCCAACACACACACACACACACACACACACACACACACACACACACACACACACACACACACACACACACACACACACACACACACACACACCACTGCCCGGCACCCAGACACCTCTGCTTCAGCTCCACCTTGCCCCCCAGCTCAAACCACAGACTCCATCTGTAGGCAGGGGACGGGGGGGGTGTAGGCAGGGGCAAAGACAGGCCCATTGTTCGGCACCAGTCGCAGAGGCAGAGGTTTACTCACTCCTCCAGGGCCAGATGTTATGCTTGGCAGGCGCCGCCGCCCGCCGTGGCAGTAAGGTGAGAAGCCGGTGAATAGGTCTGGACCTGGGCCGACCTGGGGGCATGTGCTTGGTCCAGGAAACGGTGGGTGGTAGGTGTTGGTTGGTAGGTGGGGGGGGGGGGGGGGGGGGGGGGGGGGGGGGGGGGGGGGGGGGGGTGCGCCAAATAGTATTCCTGACATGATACCTCCCAAACTTTATACATCTCTGAAGGGCTTAGAAACCCATTTCAGCAATGTCATTGCTACTTTCTCACACTGCAAAACAAATACTGTACTACTAAAAGGGATTTTTTGGGGGGGTTTATAAAGCCAAAACTAAGCACACTGGCTTGTGTTCTCTAAACACACAGCAAGATCCTTTTAGGCAAGGCAAAGCGACCAGTTTAATGTTTTGGTGTCCCGGCAGGGTAGACGTAATCAAAGGTATCCGGAGCGTGGCGTTCCTCCCTATCTGGTCATTGTGTGGTGGACAGGCAGGCCGACGGCACAAGGCGGCAAGCTGCACGGGTTAGTGAATTAGCGGATTCGTTTTTTTCTTGGTGCATGCAGGTTTCTTGGCCACGAGAGGTAGAAGAATCTGGGATGAATTACGTTTGCTCAGAGGATGTATAATAAGACGGTAGACATGTCTGTTGAACTCGCACCAACTTTGCATCTTCTTGAGTATTATTGGCCAAAATAAAGACATGGAAAGAAATGTAGAAATGTTGCATCCAAATCCAAACCACACGCTTGATCTGTATTGATCAGTATTTCACAAAAACTTTCCCCATGAAATGTGTTGTATGTATGTATGTATGTATGTATGTATGCATGTATGTATATTATTAACTTTAAATTGTTTATGCACCTTGAATTATGCATGTGGTCTGTGCTTCTTTCCATACTGCTGCCTGTGGACTACCTCCAGTGTATGTGAATGTTTGCACATTCGGTGCTGTGTCGTGGCTGATCTCAAACTAATAAAACACAGGTTGGCAGGCATTAGCTCCTTTTTTTTTTTCTTTTTTTCCCTTTCAGCTCCAACTCTTCCTTGACTTACACCGGAGGCTGCCTCTCCCAGACCACCCCTCGCAGACTTTGCTTTATAGACGATTTATATTCAATTTAAAACAAATTCTCTCTGAAAAAGAAATGTATATTTTTGTCAGTGTGCATAACTGTCGGTCGTCTGTTTACCCCACTCTCACAGTGCTGTGGTCTGTTCTCTGCTGTGTAATACCTGAGCCACAGAGGCTGTACGGCGTGGCAGGAATGCCTCGGTATGCCAAGAAAACTCTGGCATCCCATCAGAACAGGGCTTGACCAACCGCGAAGCGCTGCCACGATGTTATCTTAATGTACATTGGTTGGCTCCTTTATTCCCAATTAGTTGGAAAAAACCTTCGTAAACAGTATGTAGTGTTGAAAAATCTAAATAAGGCTGTTCATGTTATGCAACTATTTCTCACCCTACATATCCCAAAAGTCATAGAAAATAGCAGAGAATATATTTTGTTCCCCATCCTCGTTGGGCCAAACTCTTTCCATCAGTCTCTATTCCTCCTCCATCTCTATTCGTCCTCTTCCTCAGTTTTCCCCAGTAGTGTTCATTTCCTTTTCGTTCCATCACACACATGCACACATCTCGCGTACACCCGCCCCCCGGAAAGGGGTTATGCAATCATGTGGTTAATTAAAATCTCATAAGCCACCGGATGCTAAATTGTAGCGTAGACGTCTCTGGGTTTTGTTCTCTCACGTTCCCCCTCCCTGGTCATTGTTGTCCACTGCTATGGGAGACTCTCTAGTGCTGCTGCAGTCAGGCTGACCCCCCCCCCCCTCAGAGCAGCGGCGTGTTGTTGGAAACAGTAGCTCGCTGCCTTGGCTACCTGATTAGCTCTTGCATGTTTCCACCGTTGGTTTAAAAAGAAAAGAAAATGGAAGCAATTTAAGTCTTGACTGCAAATTGCTCAAATCTGCTAGTAGGACATGAAGGGGGGGGTTCTTGTGGTAGCACAGCAGCACAGAGTTTGTATCTTGCATCAAGACTTTATTACAGCTGAATGATTGTTCATACCAGCGCATGAACATAAGGGGAGCAGGTGCTCTGTTTTTAAATTGGAATCGTTTCTCCTTGAGGGTTATGGGGGTTATGGGGTGATTTTTAGTGCTGAGGGCAATGAGGTTGAGAACATCCTAATATGTTTTCACTTTAATGACAGTTCCACCCCCACCCACCCCCCTCTCTCTTGCTAACTCAATGAAATGCTTGTTTGGATGATTCAAACCCCCGTCTGCCTCTCAGTCACAGGCAATTAACTCCCGTCAAAATAGGCTGCAGGATGGAGGCTGAGAGTGGGGTGTCCAAAGGCCCTTACTCCAGCACCCCCCCCCCCCCCCCTCCCTCACCTCCTTATGCTGGCTAATATTACGCTGGGCTACTGAGACAGAGCCAGGAAGCCTTTGTCAGGAGATGGAAGGAAGAGGGGCCGGGGGGTGGTGGTGGTAGGGGTCCACTCGGGACCTGTACGCGTGCTGCCTCACTGAACACAAAGCAAGTCTTTCACCGGGGATCTGGAGCACATATGGAATCGTTCATTAAGCCCCCAGTGCGTCCGTCAGCACCCCCCCCCCCCCACAACAACAACCCTACCTCAACTCCATGGCACAAACTCACTTTACATCTGCAATTACCTTGGAAGCAAGCGTCACCTTGAGACCCCCCCCTCCCCTTGACTGCACCCTTGTAAACTCTACACCTCATCAACCACGTCCCCACCTTGAAATGGGCCCACTAACTCGCCTGATGTACCAAATAGTGGGGGAACTCAAGGAAGCATATTCTAATGTTCCTTCAAGAGCTTCTAGCTGTACAATCTGATTAATATCTGCATACGGACCACCAACTCAGTGCTATCAAGTCAACGGTGTGACGTTTTTTGTTTTCTTTCGTCACACAATTCAAAACCTGGGATCTTGGCACAGGTGCACTCATGCAGACCGATCCTCCATGGAATGGTAGACATTCAGTAAGGTGTTCACACAGCAAAGTGTCATTTCTTGATGGCTTGATGAAGGACATGTAGGCTGTGGTCTGGTTGCTTTAATTTGGACTTTATTTGAGGTCCGTATTTAGTTAAGTTCCCCCGCTATCGGTAGGTTGATAAGTATTCACCACATGATATGACCCCTACAACAGCAGTAACGCAATGCCAGTAAGACGTCATCAGAAAAGACCAGGCCTCTAGCTGCACAGCTGGGAGTAGATAACAAAGAGAGGCTCTGCATGTTTATTTTTTTCCCCCCCTTCTGCATTCCAGCTTCTTATTTATAATAGCAATGATATCCAGCTTGAGGGGCTACTACTTCTATAAAAGGAAGTTTGAGGATCTCCGCAGACCCACTCAAAAGGAGGTCTGAATGCAACATTTTTCTCTAAACATGACCTTCCAAATTTCATTTTTTTTGTGTTAGCCTATGCTTTGCCGTCATCGCAGAGTAAAGACTACCCAAACTTGGACTTGAATTGCACTTTGAGTGGCAAATGTAACCCTTTCAAACACTTGGGTTGTTGCTTTTGTATCGTCTTGATGGTTTTAAGAATTCAAAGTAGTAATTTGAGAAGACTTAAAGAAAATTAGAACCAAGCATGCTAAAGTAGAAGTGGAGAAAAAAGTTATATTGGTGGAAGAGGTCATACTATATTTTGTTAAGCAAAGACCTCATACTTAATAAAATGTGGTAAAAGTTGAACCTTGACCTGAGAGGCTTTCCTAATGCTTCTTTGACCCACCAGGAAATGGATTCTGTTTATTGTGAACGTATCAATGCATCAAATTAAATTATGCTGACAGGCTTGGGTGAGCACCGTTGAGTATAACATAGTGAGTGTTAAGTCGTTTGGCTGTTTTGTCCAAACCTTTCAACTCAAGTGTCAAAAGTTGAACCAGATTGTCAAAGTGTCAACAGCTGATTTTACCTTGATTGTCAGCTCTTGGGATTTTATCCCAGGTTTGAATCCCTCTCCCTACACTAAATGGGCCTAAACTCCTGAACTCTAACAATGCAGATGTCCTCAGCGGCCCTCTACTTACATTTAATGCCTAGCAGATGGTATTTGTCGTGTTGGGCCTTGGTGAAACTGGATTACCTTAATGAGGTAATTTACCGATGAACTGTAGGGGTTTGCCCCAAATCTTCTGGTGAAAGCCCGTTCTGACCCTATATGCACATAATTTACAGAGGTTTTGTTTAGGTTTAACACTCTAGAAACACTCTTAACCCTGCTCACACATCATCTTTACTAAGGAGATGCCATACTGCTACTGGGTAACTGTATACTGGGATACTGTAATTATACCCGATCACTCCCTCCACAAGAGGTCCTTTTCATTACCCTGTGCAGATCTGTTTGTTTTGTTTTTTTATTGTGGGAACATTCCTGGACTGTCCGTTTAGAGACCCCAACTCTCTGGACTGGCCTTTCCCCCAGGGTCTTCTGGGCGCTGAGAGTAGTGAGCACACCACAGCTCTCTGGTCCCCTCACTCCCAGGAAACTCTGAAAGGAGCTGGAGTTTCAGTGCTGGTCTGCACTGCCAAAACCAGTGGTCTCTACCCGCTCTTCATACAACTAAACCACTTGGCAAAGCTTTTGTATCTCCCTTTCCCATATTATTCCTAATTCAGGCCAGTCAGGAGAGGCAAAGGGAATGCACGCTCTTGACCAAAACAAAAAAAAGACAAGAATTTTCATGCGCTTCATCATAGTGATAAAGAAGCTTGGTGAAAACTGCTCCCAACCAATAAATCACAAAAAGTTCAGGGGCCAAATTTGAGACATTGATCTTGATGTGACACTGGGTTTTGAGAACGAGCCAGGCTGTGGTTGGTTTGCTTTGGCTCCCCTCACCGAGAATCTCCTGAATCCAAGGCAGGATATTGAACTTGAGATAGGTTTAGTTTTTTAGGTTTGAGTTTCCAGTTTTTGTTTCTGAGGCTTGTTCCGCTTCATGTATGTGCCATCTAGCTGTTGGAAGTAGCCTTGTGAATGTAATACCAAGGCTTGCTTTGTTTGGATCATGGAGTTAAATTGTGCTTAATGAAAACTGAGAGCTTTTATGGCAGTGTAATATTGTTTACATTTTGACGTATTGGTTGTGCTGAGCTGTTTGTTTTTTGTTTTGTATCGTAAAGAAAGCTGGCCCTTTAAAAAAAAAAAAAAGTGTGTGACTGTCATAACCTGTGTTTCACCAGACATGTTGCGGTCCAGGAGGTTGGATTCTTTGTGTTTGGTTACTCTTGAGAATTACTGACGGTGTCATCGACTGACTCTAACATTCAGAGTTGTATTTCTCTTGTGGCTGTCTAGATTACGTAATTCCTTTTCGTATTGCTAAGTTATAGTTCTATCTTGATTTAGGTCTGTGCTCCCAACAAAAAGATAACTGATACTGATTTTTTTATGGTCTTGAACTTTTCATTTAAAGTAAATGTAAATGACTCAATAATGTATCTTAACCATATATCTGACATAGTGACGATAACTTAAGATGGGCTTAAATACGCACACCCTTCCACTACCATTGTTTTCTTTCCATCACCACAATTTTGCCCTTTATCTTCACATGCAAACTAATAAATTGTGTGACCAATGGAAACTAATCGTACTCTTACAAAGGAATGCCATATCACCATTTGTTTAAAACCAAAAAACCATGACTAAACTGCAATGCATTGTACAAGCTATGTCATAATTCTTTCTTTGACTCCTGGATTACTAAATTTGGCATCTGTATATTCTCATGCGTTTCCTTCCAACTCTGTAATGAGTTTATGCGGTGGTTCAAAGCACTATTGAAGAATAGAAAGCCGTGACAGGCATTTTTAACATCTTATACAGGCTCTCTCCCATGCTCTAATGCATCGAGTGAGCGATCTGCTGTCTCATTGTGTTTTGAGATTCAAGATGGATGAGCAGAGGCAATTGAGCTTCCAGCAGCGATGACAAACCCCGGTTCCTATTTATTTAAATCTTGAGTTTCTATATGTATGCCACCACCCATACAGTTAAACGGGGCTACGGATCCTTCTGTTAAAAAAAAAAACTTTTCTCGCCTAGCGTCAAACCGCGTGCTTGGCAACAACCAAAGCATTCAGTGGCTCTATGAAAAGGGCTCTGTCTCTGGAGAGGCTTGTTGAAATCCCTCCGGCAGGGACAGATTGATCTCGCACAGGTTTGTGCTGCTGCTGGTGCACTTCAAATGGACTGTTGAAAAGCGCTGCATTTATTTGTGCTGGGCTCTCGACCGTGCCCCCAATACCCAGATTTAGCATACGTGGGTGGTAGACCTCATGATCCGTAAGCACCCCAATCCTTTTTTAGTTATTTTGACATTTAAATGCCCCCATCTGTTCCTAAATCTGGGCTTTGCCTTTACATGCAGAATCTTCACGATTGTCTTCAAGTTGCCTACCTACTGTGTGGTATTGCCAGTACTATTAAGATTTGGCAGATAGGGACGTGACGTGAGCTTCTGGTTAACACTCAAGACAGTTTCCTGCTGGTAAATGTCACTTCCACGGACAGCAGGCGACCCTGTCTTCTTGTTTCCCATCTTGTAGTGGCATACGTGCCAAATGCATTTCTGTTTTGCCTTTCCTGCCAGTGGTTGTATAAATCAGGATTATATCTGCGATCAGCCCCAGGAAGCGTGGAGGTAAACAATTGGCATGGGCCAGCAAGTGGACTCAACCATGTTCTAGCAACCATTCAGAGCGGCTTTATTTTTGGTCTGTGTGCCGTAACATGCATAGCTATGTACCTGATGGTTTTTAGATAAGCTTTTTTTTTGTATTGTGCAACAGGTCAAGCTGATTCATGACCCATGTAATGGCGCAACAAATTTAATTTTAAGAACCAGCTCTGCAGAGGGAGTTTCTGACTCTAATCAGTTGTATTCACTCCCATTTATGAAAGCCCCTACCTACCTTTTTTCTCTGTACATTGACTGGCTGGGTTTACGGTGTGCATTCAGCCTTTGGCATTTTATAAGCTATTATTGGGTGGAAGTTTATGTGAGAGAAATAGCAGATGCCATAAGTCCCTTCTGCTTCTGCGCATGCGTCATGTGTTAAAAGGGTTCATCCTGTCAGCAATGGCTTGATGGAGAGATAACTGCAAAGCCAGGACTCTGTATGCCAAACTGTATGACTGCTAAATCTCAATGTAGGAACTGGACTGCTTAAGCTGCTGTAGGATGATATTGTTTTCTCTCTTCATATTCTTCATATTTCACCTTCACATATATATTTTTGCTTTAATGGCCTTGGCCTGACCAGCAAACCTCAGATCTGTTACTTTGAATGCTTCATCAGAAATGGATTGATATAGGAAATGGTGCTTTTTAAGTCCAACCGTCCTTCATAATCGCAATTCCCCCCCCCCCCCCCCTCACTGTTTGGGTCTTGTCCAGCAGCCATGGGGATTAGTTGGGGGGAAGTGGGGTGGGAATCAGACGAGCTGGGCCCCTGATGGAGACATTAGTGCCACTAGATCACACACACAACACACAACGCACACACAGACCCCACCCGGCTGCACTGACAAGCAAATCCCTTAAATTCACAATTAATCACCAGCTTGATCCAGGCTATTATGGAAGTTGGCTGGTTTCGTGCAAACAGTGATACTGGTCGTGTGGTTGGATGGAAGTTTAGTATGCTGCTTTGATTTCACACCACCATGCTGCCCATCAAAAAAATCTGTATGAATTGTATCCAATTTAAAAGCAATACCAAGACATGATATGACGACTGATGTCACATGTGGTATATTAACATCTTGCTGTAGGCCTACAGATATATTGCAATATAATGGATATGCTTAGTTTTGATCAAGAGTTGCTCTATTTTAACTGAGACCAGCCTTTGCTTTCCCCCCCCCCTCTCCATTTTTGTCTTGCACCTCACGATTACCACGACTCCTCTGACGGAGAACTTGATTCGCTGCCAGGTTGCCTTGGCGACAGTCGGCAGCACATAAACCGGGCGATGTTTAGGGAGCGCTGCGCCGCAAAGCAGGAAATCTCCTGCATTCCTTATCTCACCCCCTTGGACCGCTCTCCTTCTGCAGTACTCTGTAGAGAACAGAAGCTGCCACGAGCCTATTAAAAAATGATATAAGCCAGTGCTTAAAGAAGGGTCTTTGAGCTCGAACACCCTTCCACGCACAGCCTACCTGTAGTCATCCATGAGCAAGACACCTAACCCCTACCCGCTCCCTAATGGCCTGTATCTGTATTTTTCTGTAGGTTACATTGGATAAGATCGTAATGGTTGAGACTAAATTGACATACTAGGGAACGGCCTTCCTGACATTCCATCCATGCAATGAGGAAAGGGAAGAAGGAACCTATCATGGGATGCAGAATGGTGTGAGGAAGTCCTGCTGGGAGAGCTGTGTTTGTGCAGTGAACAGTGATTGATGTCGGTGTATGGGTGTGTGTCTGGGTTCGTCTTTCGTTGCAGTCAAAGTCAGCTATCGTCTGCAGGCAACTGCCGAGAGCTGTGGACTACATTATCCAGGACCTTCCCTTTCACCTTCCTTACAATACACTTCCCTCCTGATAACATTCATCACATTAAGTTGGAAAAAAATGGCACTTACATTGGAGTACATTAGAGTGCGGTGCGGCGGTCTATTTTTGGCTGTAGCTTGTCAGTCAGCTCTCACACCGTGCGGTCTCTGTCTCTCTCCCTGTGTCATTTCCATCATCAATAGGCCAAAGAACAGTAGGCCAGTGCTAGGTCAGCTGTTTTGGACCCCCCCACCCCCTCTGTGATCAATCAGTTCCTCCCCATGCTCTTGTCCTTTTCTGTATTCAAAATCAATGGCTATAATTATGGACTATGGATTGCATGTATTGCATATTTAGTTCCAGCTGTCTGGTGTAGTGAGTCTGCATGGTATGAAAGATTGATAATGAAAAGATGTTGAAAGGTCAGTGAGTTTTGTCCGGGTCCACTCCTGCATCAAAGAGGTCAGGAGTGTGTGCGTGTGGGGCGGTGGAGGAGGAGGGGGGGGGGGGTTGTGGTTCCTTAGTGACCATTGTAGGCATAACAATGACGGTACAATAACTACAGCGCCTATAGAGTTGAGAGGGAAAAATGGCAGACTAATTGTTCTGTAAAGGAAACCAAGAACTAGTGAGAGGATGGTGTGGTGGGAGTGGGGGTAGACTGCTAACCCAAATTTTTCTCTGCGACAACAAATCGAAAGGCCCAACACTCGACCTGACCATTTAACTTAAATGCCATATAATCGGAACAATGTGTGTTGATTGCAGGCAGCCAGCGCAGATGCTATTAACCTAGTTCCATGCTTTTGGGGGATGAAGGCTTTTGTGTCGCTGATTTTTCTTCCGGGTCAACAGGTCATTGTGCGTCAGTGTTGCACGTTTTTAGTTGTTTTTTTTAAGAGAATGTACTTGCACGCCACATTGCTGGGTTAATTTTACAGATACTGATGGGGGGGGGGGGTGTGAGCGAATGTAAAATATAGTTTTTACACCACAGATGTATGATGCATTCCTTTTTTCATCTGTTGTGATTTCTACGGTTCTTGGCTTGGGTGTCACTCGCTGGAAGAGGCATGTGACTTGGCATGCTGCTATGCTTGCCTCGTTCATTCACCTTTTTAAAGGTCACAGTAGATGAGGTGTCCTTTGGTTGGCCTTCACATTCCACTGCCTCTCGCAATCTTGTTTCTTTGTGCACATCGCAATGTAAATGTACAGGTTGTCATTGTCTTCTTGGTATTAATTTGTTTTGTTTCAGACTGAGGAGTGCTTTCACATTTTTCCACTGATCTCTTTAAATGTGATGATGTTTGTCAGGCCAAATGAATATTGTGTGTGTATTTGTGGTGGTTGTGTTTCAAGTGGGGGGGACCTTTTGGCGTGTAGTCTGTGTACTCAAAGGTTAGTCTGTTTTCATGCTATCTATGTTGAGGGCTGGGGCACGTGGCGCACAGTGAGTGTCTGGCCCTCCAGGAGAGCATTGGAGGTGCAGCTGGCTTTAATCAACACCCCTGTTCACCCCACTCAGGAGTAATATATAGACCTCACTGTAATCCCCTTCACCAACACTCCTCACCTTCTCTATGGGCTTTATTTAGACCATGTATCTCCCTCGCTTTTTTTTCTCGCTCACTCATACTAGAGTCTAGGGCATTTTACTTTCTGGTGAAAGGTCCTGGGTTCGATTTTCCCCAACGTCCTTAGCCTACCTATTACAGTCTATGAGCAAGAGGTCAAACCATACCTGCTCCCATGTATTCGCTATTACTATGGCTACTGTGGCTGTTGGTAAACGTGTATAAACAAGTATTACTCAGCAAACAGAACTGATGGAAGTAGGCTATTACTCAGTTCCTTTGAGATTCCTTTTACTCGTGAAATTCTGCAAAGGAACTGAGTAAGAACTAGTGCTGACAGAAAGAGCTCAGATTAAATGATTTAATGGCACATTGTTAAAGAAGTTCTTGTTTTTTATTACACTGATTTGGCAGTGAATCAGTGCCTTAGTTTGTGCACTGGACATGTTTTACGTCTGTTATCCTCCAGCCGCTGAAGAGAGCAGACCTGGAGAGAAAGGAAAGGAGTGACCCAGCATCAACGATGCGTCTCAAAGAATCTTCATCTCAAATGTTTCTCTCGACCCGGCTGAAAGGGGGTGTTGGTTTGGGGCCATCTGACCCAATGCATGACAAAGCGATGCCGACAGCACTAACAACATCAAAATCCTCCATGCCTGCAAAGTCCGAGCGGTCACCCCCATCTGGGAAGAATGTCAACTTCAGACTTTAGGGAACCCCCCCCACACCCCTATATTTCTACTCTAGCTGGGGAACAGGATGTGGAGAAAGAAGGGGGGGGGGGGCACGTTTTACTTGATGGGTGGAGTAAATCAGCTGAAAAGCCTGTGTGACCAAAGCCTCATGCGGGACAGCTGTTGAGACGGGACCGGTCATCCCTGTCTCTCGGTTGTGATTGGAGCGGGAGGCGTGTGCGCTTGATTTGTGGCCGGTATGGTCAAAGGTCAACTTTTTTTGACTGGCGCTGTTCACATGTGGTATTGGGACAAAGTGTTCCTTCCCTTTTGTATGTTTGTTAGGCAGCGAGTGGCACGTTTAAAGCGCCACTTCAAAGCTAGGGACGGTGATTTAGCTGTTCTTCTGGGAGGGTTTCTAAGGGGTGAAAAGATTCATGTGTTGGCCTGCGTGGATGTTTTATTCTCTTTTTAAAACTGGCCTTGTTTGTATTGACCTGGCAGTTGAGTTCATCCCTTTCCCCAGAGCCAAGGTGAGAATCACTGTGCAGTGATGAACAGTGGCTCGGCACAGAGTTGTCTAACGATCTGTGGATATAAACAGGAAGTGTTTGTTATTGCGTTGTGCTGGGAGAGCGCAGACAAATGTGCTCTGCAGTGCAGCGCCCTATGCGCCACAATCCCAGTGATTCATTCACTAATTTGGTTAAAAGGAGGAGTAGATTATTAGACTTTTCTTTCTTAACTGCTATCAGAAAACGGTTGGCGGGAAAACAAAATAGTTTGGTTATTTCTTGGCAAACTGCTACTATTTACTCCAGCCAGTGTGGACATGGGCAGTACTCTGAAGGTTTTTTGTTTTTTTTGGTTTACGCTTGTTTATTTTTTTGTAATGCTAAACCACTACTTTGCTGATATGAGGTTTATGTTGAGTTTATCAATGTCTGCTGTCATCCTAACGCCAACGCTCATCAGTTTATCGAATTGTTGGACTCTTCCACCCCTCGCATTAACTATCTAGTTTGAGCTCTTATGACCTTGGTTTCGTAAGCTGATCTCAGACAAACAAAACAAACGAAAAATACCCACCTAAAACTCAGGAGTCAAAGGTCAGGGTAGAAGTTATAAGGTCACGGTCGCAAATCCACACCTGTTCACTGGGGTCTCTGTTAGCGGAGAAGAAGATGAGTCCCAGATGTGCCCCTTGACGATTGCTCAGACAGACGGTGTGTTAACTGCACTTTGTCAACTCTCCGCTCCTCTGCCACACCTTCCCCAGACATGCTCCACCATATATGGACCAGTGTGAACGCCGTAATTTATTGTGTTTTTGAATGGGCTTTAAAAAAAAAAAAAAAACATTTGTGCATATGGTAAAGCTCAGACAGGGAAACCCTGTTCACTGGGTTTACCTCTTAGTCAAAGAGAAACTCCTCATTCACAAGATCAGATTTCAACACCTTTTTTAATACAGTGGGTCATAAATACTACAAGTATTTATTTTTTCATGAACACCTGTTGTATCACTCAATCAGGGTTGCCAACATGGCAGTAACTGGAAAGGTATGGCCAATTGTCCTGGTCAAGCATGGTCAATTAATAATGAAATGAAAAACCTATCAGCAGTCATTTCTGATCTAAAAAAGTGGTGCTGACTCATCTTTGTAGAATTGTTCTAAATTTAGACCACGAGACTGCACAGTCAGATTTGAAATTAGCCTTTTCATTTGAATGCCCAATTCATGTACTTGCTTATGGCCCCCCATAACTAAAGATCAAGGCATTACATCACTGGTTAAAATGATGAAGCTGTCAGGAATCAGTCAGCATAAAGCTGGGCCATTGTCCAAACATGGCAGCATGGAGCTGGCACACATCCATGCAGACAGTGAGAGCTATTGTCGCAGCACGCCGTTCAGTGACCTCTGACCCTGCCATGTCTGTACCCGGGACAAAAGCCCAATTCAGACATCCCAACACTGCAGAAAACATTGAACAAAAATGACTGACCAGTGCAAGTAACTGGTAATGTTTAATGCTCTTATTCATGCATACTCAAACTTCCATTCTCTGCTAAGGGCTCCACTCCACTATTAGCTGTTCTCCTGGACTATTTATGTGCGGGCGCAGGATTTAATGTAATGTAGACGACCCTCAATAAGTAACACACAACATGAAACTTTCCTGCTAGCGTAGGAAAAATCCATTCAACTTCACTGGCAACTCTGGAAAATAAGTTTTTTGTTTTTGTTGTTTTTCTTCCAAACTTGTCCACCACCCCTTCACCAAGCCCATATTCATCTCACATTATCACATTAGAGCTCCATGTGAGAAAATAGCAGGAGGAGAGCCGGCGTTCACGTGTTCCCCGGCCCCTTGAGCAGACCACCCAGCACATGGCCCACGTCCTCTTGTATTCCATCCACCTTTTGTCCAGCACCCCAGCTGGACCTTCTCTCTTTGAACACAAAGTCCTGACTCTCTTTGGTTCTTTAACCGCAAGGACTGAACTAACATGGTCATTTTGATCCCGTTGCTGTATAAAGGGTTGTATTTTAAGTGCTTCAGTGTGTATTTTACTGAATTGGGCAGTCAAATAATGGTGGTGCTTCTAGCATCTGGCACTGGTTGTGCAACTCTTATGTTGGTAAAAGATGGCTGCTAGACATGGCCTCTCCGCTGATCCGCTCTAGTCAAGTGGGCGTAGAAAGTGGTGCAGCAAGAATCTCGAGGCCTGAATGACAAGTGAGTGGCAGGTCATCTGCAACAACCAGACGCCCGCTCACCTTTTTACCGTGTGGTACAATGAGCAGTGTCCTCAAGCAAATCTTTCCAGCTTGTCAGTCAAGCAGGGTCCAAAATTAACACCTGCCACCAGCCAATGGCTGATGGATTTGACCATTTGGCAGGTAAAAAAAATGCAGGGTTACATATTAAAACAATTGTTGCCCAGTACATTTTTCCACTCTGGCAGGTAAAAGGGCACAATTCTAAAGGTTAATTTTGGACCCTGCAGTCAAGTCACTTGTTGGTACTTACTGTACTCTTACGGTTGAGGAAAAGCAACCAGGCGGAAATACCAACTTGGGGAGCATTGGGAGTTCAGTGAAAGTAATGCAGGCCTCATGGTGAGCAGCAGCCTGTGTATCCCAAAACACGAGGCCACCAAGTGTGGTTCTTTCGCTGGCACTCCAGAGTGACAATATGGGATCCTGTGGATGAGGACGCCTAACCCTCTCATTTTCTCGTTCGCTCCACAAATGCACACTGTAATAAAGAAGAGTCAAAACAAACACGCCCAAGAGAGCAGAACAAATGGATGAAACTATAGGAAGCCTCTGCTCTGGTTTAGTTGTATTTATATAGGCCTATTATATTTGTAATATTGTTTCCGTACCTTTCTTATGAGTTTCCCCATTAGCATCAATTAGCGGGTATACCGTTGTCTAACTAGCGTATGATAGATTAGGACTCAAGGGCACTTAGCAGCATTAAAAATATGAGGGCTGATGTGTTCTTGGTTCCTCTCTCTGTTTTGACTGAGGAGTCATTCCCCCAGAGAAGGTGGCCAGTAATGTGGGCCTACAGTGTGAGGTCCAGGATAATGGACACATCCCTGGAGCTGGGTGAGGAACGCGCAGCCTAGACATTATCGCCAGCTTGTTGGTGTCATCCGTCTTCAGTCCCCAGAGAGGGAAATGGCAAATGGCATCATGACCCCGTCCGCCCTCTTTCCCAACTCCACTGTAATACAAATCAATGGCTTTATGTGTACATATGTATGTGCACACGTAATGTATAGTTACCCTTACTCCTCCTACTTCTACTTCTTTCCTTACAAAGAAAGTGTGTGTGTGTGTGTGTGTGTGTGTGTGTGAGCGAGCATTGGTGTCACTTTGTTAAAGTGCTACTCTGCCCTTAGGTATGAAATGGAGAATCAATGCTTTATCTATGGTTGTTTTTGTCTTTTTTTTCCTATGGTTCCAGTATGAACGATTTTAGTTGAACTCCTTTGTTATAATTTCTGGTTTCTTAGAGTTTGAAGTGAAAAATGTGTCTCGTCTCATATTTCAATGTTCTCTTCTATTTCTGCAAAAATATTCATGACACAGCCTTGGTAATTTGTTGAAAAAATGTATATCGCTTCAGCTGTAATGTAGGAACCAAGTAGAACAGGAAATACTCTTAACTTTGATACCTTTTGTCATAATTGTTGTAAGTTGTAATATACTAAAGGAATTGGATATTATCTATATATGCTGATTATTAATATATTGAGGTATAACTTGTTAAGCCATAACTCAATAAAAATGCACAACAGCTTGGGTCCATGCCCGACATTTCAAGCATATTTTCTCAAAGCTCAGCGTTTAATAATTCACCTCTTACTAGAGTCCAGACATTTAGATACACACATTAAATAGCCTTGTGATCCAACCCAACGATGGCAACATCTTAAAATCATGCTGATCCAAAGACCAATTGTATTGCCTCGGTCAGATGGAGCGCAATATATAAAGAAATCATCTCCTATTCCATACATGACAATTATGTGAAGCCATCCACCTCCACCTATTTTATATGTAACATTCGTAACTCCAAATGCAAAAATTATTTTCACTATTGATGAACTCTTTTCTCCTAGCTTGTTTGTTGTGGGCCTTTCCAATAGAGTGAAGGTCTTTTCCTTTTTGATGTTGTGTTTACTGCACCCACCCACCCCAGCCCTCTCTTATTCACTGTGATGGGGGAATGCACTGGGTGAGGTGGAGCTGGAGAGAGGAAAGGAGAGGGAGAGAGACGAGGAGAAAGGGAAGACGAGAGGAGGGAGGGGATGACTTTGTTAGTGGGAAGCGCAGGCTGCCAAGGGGTCATTTCCTTTTAATGCTGGCTGCCCTCTCTCTAGGCCCCTCACTGCACACATGCGTGCACACACGCAAGCGCGCTCGCACACACACATGCACTTAAAACACGCACATGCGCACAAATCTATAGATATACACACTGACAGTCAACACGTTTTTTTTTTTTTGCATGCTTTCATATGCTGAAGCTCCCTCCTCCTCCTCCAGAAAGGGAGGGACGAGGGAGCCCAACCAAAATCAAGAGAGGGAGAGAGCGAGAAAGCAAGAGCGAGACAGAGGGAGAAGGGGAGAGAGAGAGGGAGAGCGAGAGAGAGAGAGAGTAGGGACAATGTCAACAGCAGTGTTCCCAGCACAGTCAGCTGAAATCCAGACATCGGCATTGTAGCGGAAACGGCAGCGAGAGCTGCCTCTTGACAGGACACGCACATTGAACGCCAGCAATGCCACGGAAATCTACCACGCCACGCACACTCTCAACCACCCAGAGGAACACAAATCCACCTCATAGTCGAAGGTACTAAAGCTGTGTGAGTTAGTTTTCGCCCGGGCTGTTTTCTTCTTTCCTGGCTGGGGCTTTAAACAAAACTAAACAGTTTTGTTTATTTTGTTCGGGTGGACTGTGTTGTGAAGTGACACTGCAAGGATCCATCTCATGGTAGACGTTGTCTGAGACTGGTAAGCTGGGGGGGGGGGGGGGGGGGTGGACACATGATCGGGACACTGATACCTATAGGCCTCCCAGGGGTCATCCAGAGTAGTAGTAGTAGTAAGTTACTCTGTAGTGCTGTTCTCACAGTAGGAGGTTGCACACAACAGCGGACCACAGACATGGAGGCGGGGAGGGGTGACTTGTCTTGTCAATGTTCTGTATCTCGCCACTTGAAAGCAGCCAGGAATTGCTCTTTTTTTTTGGTTGAAGACGATAACATAATTGGTCCCATTTTACTGGTGAAAATGTTGGAGATTGCACATCAAATATTTTTTGCACATTTTCTCGCTTGTTGGAGGGATGCACCACATACTGCAGCTTTTTGTAGGTCATGATTAATGATTGAGGCTGGTCTTTAGAAACGGGAGCAGTGTTGAGATCCACGGGCGTGAATTACTTGCCTTCCTTTGGTCTGTGCTTGCACACCAAGACGTGTATATCTTGTTTAGCCTGCCACCACAGCATCTTATGTAAGGCATGTTTGTTTGCATCTCTGTGTTGCGTTTCAATGCAGCCAATTTGTCATTGGTTTTGCTAAGATGGTTTTTTCCATATTTGGTATCGAAAACATGGAGGAATGCATGTCTAGGATAGACATTTTCAAAGCTAAGGTAATATCCAAAAGTTGTCAGAAGGCATTTCTGCAATCCTGGTACTCGATATTCCCGAAATTCCAATGTTTGGAATTTCAAGTATTGACAGAGGATGCGATGGTGTCATATGTAACGGGTACACATCTATTTTTGCCCCAACCATGGGTTGGTAGCTCTTATTTATAAATGTCTGTGAGCCAATTGGTAGTAAGTAACAAGTACAAGACTTGGTGTAGACACACATTTCAGATGCTCCTCCTCTTCCCATTGACAAGTCCACCCTGTAGATAACATCCATATCATGTATCCTTGTTTCCTGCCGCTGCCAGGTGTACCTAAATGCTGTCTGAATGCAGCAGCCTGTAGAGATGTTGCTATCATTTTTAGATGTTCTTTTGGTTCTTCGTTGCCAATGCCATTTTCAGTCGGTACTTAGATGAGATTAGATAATACTTTATTAATCCCAGGAAGGAAATGAAGGTGTTAAAGCAGCAAAACTTGGAAAAGACCGGAAAAGACAAAGATAAGGATAAAAAGCAGTCTTTAAAGCAATTTCCATAGCCTGAGGGAAGAGCCTGAGTTCTCTATGGGAGTACTGACAAACACTAACTCACCCTCTGCATCCCCTGGTCCCATATGACACTAGTGTACACCCCGACTCTTCACCACTTTTGGGGACTAATGAGGAAGAGATGGTTTCTTTGCATTATGTATAAAGTGTATTTACCTTTCCACTACACTGCATGCTTTTTTGCTGTTGCTGTAAGTCCTCGTGCTTTATCCACAGGCCAAGCAGGGTCACGTTGGCAAGGGAGTTGTAGTATGGCATTAACGAATGATGAGGGGACACACACACACACACACACACACACACACACACGTGTCCTCCTCTATCGTCAGCTCTTTCAGAGCTTTTCATATTTTATCGTCCATTATGGATTCATGAACTACTCTTCCAGGATTAAAAGCAGTGCGAGTAAATGTTGGCCAGTAACTGTATTTTAGTGCGCTAAACCCGCTGCTAACTGGAAGCCTACCAGCCTCCCGATTAGAAAAAAGGGAGAGGAAACTTGCATAAAACCCACATTGGATAAATCCGCTTAAAGGCAAGTATCTGATACCGATGTATCCAATTATTTGCTTATTTTATTTACACTGCACTGGCTGCAGTGTCTGAGGATCGAGACATGTGCAACACATGCCAGTAAGAATACAGTGGAAACATTGCTTGGTAATTTCTTTCTTTTTTTCCCCTCTCCCTTCTTTACTGGAAGTTCCCGAACTCGCTGCGAGTCAAAAGGCGGCCATTATATTTGTGCCAGTGACACACTTTCAGAGGCTGTGTGTGATGTGTAAGCATATCTACTCTGTACAGTGCTTCTATTCAGCACACAGCACCACCACAGGCTGTTTAAAAAAAAAAAAAAGAGCCCGGTCACTTCTGAGGACTGCCCCTCGCTTTGCTGCTATAACCGTCTCTGATGGGCATTCCAGACATTACCCACAAGCCCCTGGAACCTATATGCTCCCATGCTGCAGCTGTTGACCTGTTGCCCATCTACATAAAGCGTATTATGCAGAGCCCAAACCCTGTGGCCACTCATTACCCTTGACTGACACCGGCGCAAGACAATGATGACTTATTTGGTAATCCAAAATAATCCAGATAAAAGGGCTGAATTCAGCAAAATGTCTGTCCTTGTTGACACTTTATTAGCCTCGGTGCTAGCAGAGCTATTATTGGTGGTAGGATAATAGTAATAACGGTTAAGCTGTGAGGATTTATCTCGCCCAGAGAAGCTGGATGTCGAGCAAGCCTTCAGAATACTTCATGATGGTCGCCATGGCATTGAGTCCGCCGAGACCACTGTTAAAACAACATTGGGCTTTTGAAAAGTCTGAGGTCCCTTTCCTTAACCATCTCCACATTTGCACCACTGCCAAACATGTATATACTGTAGCTGTAACAATATGGCTTTAGTTAGACTTGTGACCCAAATATGAAATAAGAAAACGATTGGACACGCACAGGGTACCACTGGGATTCGTACCAGGGAAAGGCTTGCCAAGTGTTGGCTTTCAAACCATGCCCCGCTAATATGTGGGAACGTTGGGGGCAAGTGGCATGCGACACGGCCGCCTTTCTTCTCATGCCCAGTATTAATAGCATAGATGTCACAGCGATCCGATCTATAAAGGAACGATGCGTCACTCAGCCTGTGGTGAAGTGGGTCAACATCCATACGCCCGTGTGGTTGACACGGCCCGCCTCCCGATATCGTGGCCATCGTCCCTCCCTGTCCAACAATAACACCCGTCCTAAGTGGGGAAATATGCACGTCTGCATGCATGGTTCTTTTGGCTCAAAACAAGTAGCAGGGGAAGGTGTATTCTTGGGTAAAAGAATAAGGTCGTGTGGCCAAAGCACTAAGGGGGAAAAACAATTGCGAGTTTAAAAAAGTAGTTTACCTTGCAGAGATCTGAAAGTCTGGTTCCCCGCCGACGCTTTCTGCCCTGGCAGGGCTCAGACTTGTGTACCACAAAAAAACTATAGGGAGTGATATTTAACTTGCATTTAGTCATATGTTCTCGATGGGTTTCTTGTTTCACATTTTTTTTGGTCCAGCTTGTGTCTGCGGTTGGTGGCTTCCACCGAGTGGTTTAAAATGTTTACAATAATTTGCTTCAAATCGCAACAGTGCAAGGCTAGGATCACGACAGCCCCATCATTACTCTGTATAGCTGCTATATTAGTTTCCATAAAAGACTTGAGCTGTTAAAGAAAACACTGGAATTCTTGCGGTGCACAGTGTTAGCGACTGTGTTTTAACACAGACCAAATCCGCCTCTTTTATGAATCAAACTAAATGAAATGACTATTAATGTCGTCCCGAGAGAAATTGAACTCCTTATTTTTCCCTCCAGTGGTTAAGTTCAAGTATTTCCACTTTATGGTGGTGGGGAGAAAGGAGATGCATGGGGGGATTGTATTGTGCCTCAGGGCCCTTTTTAAAGCAACCCTGCTTGTGTTTGTTTTTGAATGAGGCTGGAAGCCAATAAGACCTTTGCGCATTTTCAAATGTTTAAGTTTGTCACGTTTGAGTTTGTCATTATGAAGTATAGCCATATGTGTTGACTGGTGATTTCTCAAACGTAAACACCGGAGATCAAAGTGTAATATTGTATATAATATTGTAATATAGCATGGACTCATAGGGCATACAATTGAATAACGGCGTGACTATTTGCTGGTGGTACGGGAGTTTAGGATGGTCATTGTAAAATGTGTACAATGTACTTCCTCAGCGCTGTGGCACTATGCCACAAGCTATTTGTAAACAAACGTAAGTTAAAGATGACTCAATCATGCAGTATAAGTGTATTTGCCTTTGGGTCAGTCTGGAAATATTTAAGCATTAAACCATACGCTATTATAGCAATTAATAATAATTGTGGTTGTGGTCAATTTAAATTGAGTTATTTGGACTCTTATGTTTTCCCCTTTGTGTAATTATTAATAATTGCCCTATGACGGCCTTTTTGAATGGCTAAAACTTTGTCATATTGCTGTGTGCATTATAAATCCATGAATATTAAAAGATGTTTAAAAATCCATGTTGTAACTTCACCCATTTTAGTCAGCTTCACACAGGGACCACATCCCTCCTCAAAGAAAGATTGTATCTCAATTCATGACTTCCGAGTCTTCACCATTTCCTTATGGGGTCCAAAGGGAAGACGGGAAGCGATGTTTGAAGGAGAAAGTGTGTGAAAAGAATAAAGAGGGAGGGAGAGGGAGAGAAAAATATACCTTTTAGAGAGAGGAGGTGGAGGGACCCATCTTTTGGTTCCTGAGTTGATTCTGGCTGACTACGATCAGGTAGGTCTATGTGTGTGCAAGACAAGATTTTATCAGTTGTTGGGACCCTCAGGATGCGAGCGCGTGGGTGGAGGTGGACCGCTCACTGTGCCACTGAACCGACGCATCCGGAACTGACTTTCCTCAACTGCTCTTTCATTTCCTGGACACTTTTATGACTTTATTTTTGTTTGTTGTTACAGAAATTAAAAAGCCGTTCCTTTCAGGAATAGACCCCCTTTCCTGCTTCTTGCTCGGTTTGTTTGCTTGCCGTGACCACTAAAAATAACCGTCCCACTGCTGATCGGATATACACGACAGAGTAGCTCCTGCTATCTGCAAACCCTACCGGGCCCCAGCAGTAGTTGTCCATTCCAAATCCTCCGGCCCATTGTCCAGGTTCACATGCCCTGGTACGCAAGCACTTCATGAAAGCATTTGCTTTCCAACGTGAAATCCCTAGCAGAATACACGCTTTCAAAGCCAGTAGAGGAATGCCCCTGCATGCAAATGTAGCGTGAAAGTAATGCTAGCGCTTCCACCGCGAGGCTCCGTCATTTGTCAGCTGATGCTCTGTACCGGAGTCCTGCACTTAAATAGATTCTGATGTCACATCTCGGGTGTGTATTTATTGGGTGTTATTTGCTGTTGAAAATCGCCGTGCTGTGAACTTCTCTCTCCATTGTGTGTATATTCAGGTTAACCCATGCGATGTTGAAGAGGGGTAATCAATCTGACCATGACTAAAAGCTACCCATTATGTTGGCATGTAAGAACTCCACAACAAGGCCCTCTGCCAGGCACAAGGGGCTCCCCTGTCTCTGACCTATGCTGCATTGCCAAGAGATTACTCACACTTCCCTGGAAGTGGTATCAAGATATTTAAGCGCTTACTTTCTGTAAATTGACCATACTGCACTCGCGGCCAGCCAGCCACCCATAGTGCCCACGCCACCCACCCACTAAGTGATGCATGAGTAAAACGATGACCTCATCACCGTGAGCCCTGACTGAATGTTGCAGCGGAGGGTAGATGGGTGGGGGCGGGGGGCATGCGCTGCATGCTACGCTAATGTAACGGATTAGCTTCACAATGTGACCTCTGACCCCGACCTGGAACAACTGATGGGGTTTCCCCCCCGGGGAGGGATGCATTGGTAGGGCCCTGGGCTGGGGGTGGGGGTTTGTGGTGTAGGGGGGCCCATGGGAGTCAAAGATTTCAATCTCCCCATATAGGCACATTGGCGATTTGGCTGGGAGCCTGTCTGGGCTTTTCTGTCTTAAAAAAAACAAAAAAAAAACTGTTTCAGACCAAGTTCATTAGTCAGACAGGCAGGCAGACAGTGAAGGGGGGGGTACATGAGAGAGGGCATGTCTGGGTGGGAGGGCAACAGAGGGCATGACTCCAGTGTGTCTAATGGCTGCTGCGAATGAAAGCTAATTTCCCTTGACAAGGGAAAGCAATGAATGTGTGAATCTTCTCAGTGTTTGTTGCCAAGCGCTAATAACACCACGGCTGTCGCTAACCCATTATGCACATGCCTGCACATACACTTGAGCTCCCATGCTGCACATTGTCACGAATAAAGACCAATAGCCAACCTGTGGCACGTTCACTCTGTTAAACCTTTTTCCTGTCTTTTTTTGTGTGTGTATTGCATTCACACTACCTGGCATTAACCCAGCAGTGGTCAACACGTACCGAAACTACAGTACAATGACCAATGCCACTAGCAATACTGTCCAACTGGTACTTAAAATGCACCTTTTATTCTTTTTCATAATGCTGCTTGTGCCAATGTACCCACCCTTCCCATTGCAACATCCTGGAGTAATGGTCCTCATTCATGGGTCCAAAATTAATATGATTTTTTTGGGGGGTGGAAAAAATAATGACTACTTTATTTTACTACTACAACTACTGCTCTGTTTAAAAGATCTTGATGTCCTCCATCATTCGGCATTCACATCAAGTCAATTCCATGTCTAAGGGGGGCACGAAAGCTATATGGTTTTCCTGGAAAATCCATATTGTTTTATTACATATATATTTTCTGCTGGTGGGATTACCGGTCCAGGTGGATGAGGTGGGGGTTGAGGTGGGGGTTGAGGCTGCAGAGGAGTGTGTGTGGAGTACATGTTATGCGGCAGTGTCGCCTATAGACAATGAGACAGAGAGAGATGGACGCAGATCAAACTGGGCGCAGGCACAATAATTGATGGAGAGACAGGGGGGGTCGAGGATTGTGGGAAAGCTCGAGGGATGATTGATGCACATATTTTATTATTTTTTGGTTGAATCGATGGGAGCCATGTTTCTACCATGTTTGCATTGCACATGTGCGTGTGTATCCAGAGAAAGGGTTATAGTGTTGTGTGACAGATGTGTTTCGGGAGAATGGAAGCTATGCAGGCACAGATGTTTTGGGAGACTGATCTCCCCATACAGATACAGAACTCTCTCTTTCTCTCTCTCCCTCTATCCCTCTTTATCCTCGCATCTAGCAGTAGTCTATACCAGCAGCAGCTTGTCTCTCTTCACTTGCCCCCACTCTCTCTCTCTAACTCTCTCTCCTCCACTGACCTACTTCCCTGCGATGAGGTAGTGGGCTGAATAAGAAGTGGCAGCAGCCCCCCCCCCCCCCTTTTCATCTCTCTGTCTCCCTCAGCCTCTCTCTCTCCCTCCCTCTATCTGCCTTGCTACTCTCCATCTCCTTGAAATGTTTGTGTTCCTGGGTGCATGCATGCAAGCATGGATGGATACATGCTTGTATGCTGTATGGATCTTTTCTTTTAATCTCTCAAGTGGGTGTATCTCTTCTGCATATGAAGTGTGTGTGTGTGTGTGTCTTTATGGCTACAGCTTTCTGAACATTTCTGCTTTTCCTTTTATCTTGTCTCTGTGTTTCTCTTTGGCTCTCTCCTCCACATAAACCCGCAAAGGTAGAGCATGACCTTTAGTCACATTGAGAATCCCTTTACTATTGGATGTGGAGATTTTAAATCCACCGACATTGAACAAAAAAGCACTTCACCTGCATGCGTGTTGTAGTGATTGACAGGGGTTGTGTGTGTGTGTGTCTGTGTGTGTGTGTGTGTGTGTGTGTGTGTGTGTGTGTGTGTGTGTGTGTGTGTGTGTGTCCTCGTCCTCACCTTAGTCACAGGTGGGAGGGAGGGATGAGATGAGGGACAGGAGAGAGGCAACTGTTGAGATAAAAATGTCAAGAAAAATGTTTTTGAAAAACATGTTGAGACTATAAGCGGGAAAAATGATGACAGATGGTTTTGACAGAAGGGATGACAAAGATTCCCCCCTCAAGCAAGTGTATGTCCCTTGGTCTACTTTTCCCTAGGTATGGGCTGGAAACTGGCCAGTAGAGCTGGTGTTGAGTGAGCAGTGGCCACACATGGGGCTCTTTTGCGCCCCATGTGAGTGTAGACACACACACACACACACACACACACACACACACACACACACACACACACACACACACACACACACACACACACACACACACACACACACACACACTCTCTCTCTCTTGGGACAGGAGGTTGGGGATGTTTTCTCGCTGGATGGATTAAATCCCCTATAGAGCAGCCTGCTGTACATTGGGCTCGGCCAGCTGTCTACAGCAACAGTAACTAACTCACCACCACAGAGATCTGGCAGGGGCCTCACACTGGCGCTTGTATAAAAGCCATGAAAAACTGCTCAGTACCCCTCCACCCCCCAAAAAATGTATACCCTGGCGCAGCTTTTTCAGGTGAAGAAATTATAACGCAGGAAAAAATCCTTCATGGCTAATTTCCCGGAGGTTGAGGCTGTCAGCCCTGCCGTTTGTAAGTCCCGCTGTTGTGATTCGTCGCAATTCCTCATTTCCTCTTTGTAGCCGGTTACGGTAACAGTTGCTGCCTGCGCGTTTGATGTTACAGATCATTAGTGCTTTGAGTCTGTTGAGAGCAATACATATTGCTGTCTATATGATTTGTATCAGTGCAGTCACTCTGTCATGGCTGCTGGCACACTGGGACTTGTTTATTTGTTGTGTCGTTTCTATGGAGAAGGGTATTATGGGGGAGAATGTCTCTCACTGGGTGCCAGCATTTAGGGATCGTCACCTTGGCCGTCCCAGCAGCAGCAGGTTATTTCTGCACACGCATACACATGTCCGTGCACACACCGAACATCAGACATCGGAGTATGAAATGCATGCAGACATGAACTGCTACACCTTCTATAACTGTCCTACAGTACACTGACGCAACAGCCTGCAAACGCTGGGACAGGACTGGGGAGGAGCTTCTGTGAAAATGTCGATGTACATGGGAACTTTCAGAAGACTTTTTAATATAACCAAGAGGGAAAGTTAAGAAAGCCCGCTAGTTTTTTCCATTTGAAGCAGAACAGCCTCTGAAGTCTGTTGTTTCCACTGCGCATACGGCTCCACTTTGCCCTCAAAGGGCTGGCATGTTCGGCAAGGCGGAATAAAGGCAAATGAACGTCGAACGGGGGAAAATGGAAATATGGTGTTTTTCTCTTTTCATTTTCGATGCCCCCCCCCCCCCCCCCCCTTCTTCGACCAAAGTCTCAGACTCCGGCACCAACGCATTCATAAAGAATTTACCGTCCGTCTAATTTTAGAGCTGCGCAGCAAGAACTCCTACACCGAGGTGACGTGCGAGTGTGAGAGAGGGAAGCGGGAAGGCGGAGAGCTAGGCTAACGTTGGGGATGTGTAGTAGACTGTGCCTTCTCATGGTGAACTGAAGTCGTAAACTTTCACAGCCTTTTAAAATAAACAGCTGCAGCTTTTTGGAGTAGGAGTAGTTTGTGGAGTTTGTTATTTTGGCTTGTTATGACGATTCATAAATCACTCAATAATATTAATCTCAATAATTCTGTCTGGCGCTATGGAAGTTTTGGCAAAGTCTGGTTTCCTTGTCCATGCTGTTTGTTTCCTCGTCCATGCTATTGGGGTTAATGCACAAAGAAGGGCAATTCATTCATGCATTTTAAGGTATTTCTCGCAGGTTGAGTTTGAAATGAAATTATGAAATATGTTGGCGATAGTGCTTGTGGTTTCTGTGTAGTAGTACCAGCAGCAGTAGTAGAAATAAGTGAAACTATACTGTGACTGTAGAGCAAAGGCATATTGTTAACTAGTACAGACCACCCATATCTCTTTCACACCGTTGAGGAAATCCTCCAGGGTGTTCAGGCCCATTCAGAGGACACCACTCACACACACACACACACACACACACACACACACACACACACACACACACACACACACACACACACACACACACACACACACACACACACAGTTACAACACTCCTCAGTACCATGCCACTGAAGCACCGGGTGCAATTAGACACAGGCCATACACACAATGAGAGCACCATTGTGTCCCTGCAACAAGAGTTTACTTTGAGGCCTGAGAGCAGCCAGTGTCAGAGGAAGAACCGCTGTCCCTCTGGTTTGCAGTTGTGCTACATGGACTGGGACAGTTTTGCAATATATCTACTACTCTTCTAATGGTGGACTAATTAAAGGCAAAATGTTAGGCAGGGAGCACTCGCTGGTATGTGCTTATCCTTAACCATTGTTTCTCTCATTCTTCTCTTCCAGATGATGCCTCCTAGATAGCAGCCTTGTCTGACCCTCCCCCCTCCCCCCCCCCCCCTCCCCTCCGCTCCCCCTTTCCCTGCCCTGCCCCACCCCAACCCCTCCCTGTCCCCAATCCCTCCTGGGCAGCACCAGTGACCACTGCTGCCATGCCCCCCAGGAAGAGGACGAGGCCCGGCCTGGGCTTCCTGTGCTGCTTTGGCAGCACCGAGCCTCCGGAGATCAACCTGAAGGACAGTGTGCCGCTCCAGCTGCTGGAGTTCAGCGCCCCCATGCCCCCCGCCGATGAGCTGAACGCCCGCTTCTCCGAACTGGTGGTGAGTGAAGATGGGAAGTGTAGTCCTATTGGCACGCCGGACACTGGTGTACCACTGGTTTCGTTTTCAGTTTCAAGAGTATTTTTTGAGTTGACTAAGGTCAGTTGACCTACTTTAGTCTGTGGACTGCCACAACTAGCTGTAATAAAACAGGTTTACATTGTTTAAACAATGATGCAATGTATGCCGTTTACATACAAGTGGAAAAAAGTTGCAAAACCATGTGTTTTGATACATGTCAAAACACATGTGTCAGTGTACCTCTGAGAAGTAACTGGCAGTTATTTTAACAGTTGTAATCCTATGAACCCAATCATTTTAAATGTGAGGTTTTAATGCTACATGGGGGAACCCTACCTAAAAGACGCCGCTTTGATGAGCAACAAAGTGAACACAAGTCAGACGCGTGCTGTCGCTTTTGCTGGAATGTTGTAAATGTAAATTCAGGAACTTTCCTAATGGCAAGCAATGCAACTCCATCCTCTCTGCATGTCCTTCATTATCCAGGGCCCCCTTATGGGATTAGAGACAGGACTGGTAAACACGGGTTAAGGGGTCCTGTGGTGGGCTTTCTTGATGGTTGGGTAGAGATGCCTCCCTCCACTCTCCTTCCCCTCCCCTTTTCCACCTCCACCCCTCATGCCTCCCAACTATTCCCTTTTCCACTGCACCCAGTTCCCTCTAACCACACCCAGCTCCCAGATCATCACTTGTGCCCAGCTCATGTTTATTGGCAGTGTTGCAAGAGGCCTCAGCATGGGTGCCAGATTGGCATGGCTGAGCTGTGTTGTGCCCCCGCTGTGTGGATAGGGCTTTGGGCACAGCTGTCGGAGTGGAGAAGTCCGCTCATCGGTGGCACACAAACTGGCTGTCTGGACCATCCTGGGAAAACGGCACTTTTCACAGGATCACATTCTCCGTTTCTATCTTTCGATATGCCCCTCTTGTTTTGTTTTCATGTTGAGTGGTACTCTTGAGATCTCTTTTCTTTTGCCACAATTAACTGCGCACAGCTAACATCCGTCTCCTTGCTGTCCAAATCGATTCAAGAGGAATAGATTGAATTCCTTTTCTGATGGAAAATTCTTTACTTGTATGGATGCAGATTTTTTGTCGTTTGGTTCCACTCAGTTTTGCAGAATTGCCTGGAACCTGAACTATCTGCGTGAGGTGCTTTACTAGTTGCTTGAATATTAAACTTGTCCATATTACTTTACATACTGAGCAGGTGGTTTTATCCATAGGAAAATATACATTCGTCATTAGTAGTCAAAAGTCTTCTTTGGAAAAGCCTTAATTTAGAACAGGTAACATTAGTGGATAGTTTTGTGGACGGACAACCAGATGTCAACCAAATGTGAGATGAAGAGATGGGTCTTCAGCCTCTGGAAAGGATGAATGTTGAATAGTATCAATTCTCCATTTCTGACTCTGGAAGACAATGCGTTCCACCGTTTCACCTCATATCCTTTCAAGAGCATGCTAGCATAGAATGAATGCCAGGTTGCCGGTCAATTGATAATTACATTTATGTGCAGTCAAATATATTGGTTATCAAAATAGTTCCTTGTAACTTTCCCTTTTTTAACTGAGTTTCCTGACAAATGCTTAAACGAAATGGCCTGCTAAAACGGAAACCCACCTAGCATGTGGGAATACTTAGCCGAATCAGAACAGACTTCATGGTGTAGGAAGACCCAACGAACCAAAGACTTTAAGAGGAAAGTACCTGAGTTTCATGAAGCTCGGCAGATGCAGAGAAGGCAGAAAGAGAGTTCAACTTGGAAGGTTCCTTTTATAATTCCAAATCTTTGTACTCATGGCTCTCATCAGCTCATCGGGACAAAGGGAGGAGGATTCAGTGTTTTCAGTTGGAAAATGGGCCCATCATACACATGTTTTTGAGTGTATTTCACTCATAGTTGTCATTGGATTGGTCTGTAGGTAGGCCCAGGTAACATCTAGAAGAGGGTATGCTCAAGCTGCTATTGCTGTGCATGGTTGTTTCCATAAGGCAACAGACCTTAGCCTGCCGCTATAAATAAAATCAAACTAGCGTAGCGCAAAACCCCAATCTTTTTGGGAGTTCCACCTATAGGCCGTTACTCACTTGGTGACAGGTAGATTCCTGTCTATTTTTTTTGGATAACCAGTACACCAATGACTGCTGCCAAAACGGCCACGATGGTGGTGAATTGATGTCCTCCTACATCTGTTTAACTGACGATGTGGCTTGCGTGTTGACATGTTTGACCGTTCATCCAAGCATCTGTTTGACTGGACCTCCAGGAGACGCGTACCCTGGACATGCCGTTTGTTACACCAGCGATTTTACAAAGAGACAAGGGTAAAACATTGAATTAGGGATGAAAACATAACACAGTATGTTGCTGTGGTTATAGCAGGCAGGGTTATTGTTATGAAAGTCTTTCCTAGGAGAAGACTCAATGGAGCCTATAGTTTGGAGTGGGAGTGACAGATCGGGGCCAGGCAGAGACACAAACCTCCACTCATGTTCAAGTCCATAATGTCCTTGTTCTGTGTCTAAATCATTGATTGTGTCTAGAGGCACTTCTACACCAGATAGCTCTAGATCAGAATCCCAGCATTAGCTGATGTATAAAGTCGGCTATGCCAGTGCTGTTCAGTGTATTTAAAATTCTACTTTCCTGTGGACTTTTTAGGACCTGTACAAATCTGAAGAAATGCAAAATGCAAAAAACTGGCTTTTTTGTCATTTGTCAATTAGGCAATGTTGTTAACCACGTTTAAATTGTAACAAACTCGTAGGGTACTTGGTTGGATAAACCAAGTATAAAAACAACAAAGATGTAAAAAACACACAGTGGAATAGGAAATGGGATGAAAAATAAATGTTTATGGCCTGGATCTTTTTCAAAGCCCTGCTTCGTAGAAGCTTCCATTTTAAAGCCTATCGTGCAGTCAAGCTAACTCCAACACATGCAAATGAACCTGGAAGCAATTTGCATTAATCTGAACTTAGTGGAACAGTGACCACATCTGAAAGCTTAATGAATCGCACCAATCCAAAACGCCCATTTGCAGCAGCCGCAGCAGCGAGACCTTGCTGATAGGGTCCTTCTGTTCTCGGCTTTCTCTTGAGTACATTGCAGAGCATTCTTTCCACCACCGTTTGATGACATGCACGGGTAGATGATACATTGGCCATGCATACAATCTGGCAGTATCTTAAGAATAGTTATGGGTTAATTTGGGCAATCCACTCAACAAGCGATAGCATTTTATCACAACGTGTCAAATTGCTATCACTCGGTCTCTTCAATACCTGCCAAGTATGAGTACTTTTTTTCCACGGTTGTGATGCCAGGCTCACTCCCGTCATGTGCACAAGCGCATGGTGTGAGGTTGTTTTGGGACAAGTAGAATAGCATGTCAGCTGATGGCCATAAACACAACTGATATGGAAAGGTCCTCATATGGGCTGCATGTGTGGAATGGCATAGTTGTATATTCCCAGTTGTTTGAAACATAAATGCTACCACCAGAAATAACTGGTTAAATGAGAGGAAAAATGGTAGAGGGAGCAGAGACAGGATGTGGAGAAGTTATAGTTATAGATACCAACAATTAAAACAAATTTTCAAGAGCCAAGAAGGATGATTCAAAGAGACCTGCTGTTGTTGTGGGGGGTGAGTTAAGGGGACTGACCAGACAACAGATTGTGGTCTATCTGTATTTCTCTCTCTATCTTTGGCCTATTTCACTATCTGCTTTAGTGATCTACTTCTCTCTGGGCCTGGCTCATAATTTAGGGGACAACTATTAATTCAAACGTTCTAGGCAATGGTCCAGCTGTCCGCTGTTTTAGCTCAGCCGCTGCCTCCATACACTTTATGCAACCACATGGTTCTAAATAAGTTCAAAGCAATGCTAGTTTCTTGTAGTGTTTCAAATTCTTTTGCCATTAAAATAAAACTGCACTTCACTGCCAAACATACGTTATATCCTAATATACTCAGCTGGTTGTTGAAGAAGCTTTGCAGTGCTGACATAATGATGGAAAATGGATCCATTCGTTCTTCGCCTGCCTTCCTCTGTATGCCCCTGCCCTGGGATACCCCTATTTTTCTACTTTTGCTAGCCCTCTACAGTTTTGTTTTGACGAAGAGGGTAGATACAGTAGTATTATACCCTAACAACAGTTACCCTTTACAACTAGTTTTCCCAGTATGGTACTCTATTTGAGTCATCTAAATAAGAGGTAGGGAGGGGGTACTATGACTCACAGAAAAAAAATACCATAGGAGATTCCAGTATAGGTCATGGCAGTATTCAAGGAGAGGGGAGATGACATGTACTCGCTAAACTCAACAAGGTTGAACTCTGGCCTTTCCTTGGGTGTGTTAAATGTCTTTGAATCCGCCTTTAGTTTGATGACTTGCTTGGTAAGTAGGTTTGGTGTGACACATATACAAAAAAAAAACTAAACTCAGGCATACCGACCTACAGACAAAGGGTCTCACAGTGACGAAGGGTTACTAATGGCAGCTACAGCTTCCTGTGAGTTCCCTGGAGGCCTCATATGACTTCCTGCCATCTTGCTAGACTTCCTGTGTGTGTGTGTGTGTGTGTGTGTGTGTGTGTGTGTGTGTGTGTGTGTGCGTGCGCACACACATATCAACACTCTTTCAAATTCGTCCTGTTCACCAGCCCTGCAGAGTGCACACAGTGATTCCCTGGAGGGGCAGTCATTTCCCATCCAGGCGGAGGCTTACAGTTTTTCGGAGACTCGTCACCCAGGCACACCCACGTCCAATGGACCGCTCCCATAGACGCCCATCACACCTACTGTAGGCACACATTCCTCCCTCTTCCTTCCTTTATCATTTCCTTGATATGACGATATAACTCTTCCTGCCCTGCACTTTTTTAAATCTTTAATCGCAGCACTCACACACTCACTCACATGCAGGCAGGCCCCCACCTCAGCCCACCGTCTACCTCTTTGTGTTAAGTCTTGCTGTATTCATCCAGACAGCCCCTTGAATGACCACGTAGTCTAAACACCAGTAGCAGGTATTTAGGTTGTTTCCGACACCCTTGATAAGAGTCTTGTCTCCATGTATCAGTTTAGGGACTCACGACTTGTGCTTCCTTTGCTTTGTTCTGTATCCATGAGGCATGGACATGTTTCAATGTAAAAATAATGAATGTGGTTAGAGAAGATGTTTTGATAGTTTAAATATTTGGTTGAGTTACAATATTTGGCAAGTTGAAATGTTTTGATTGCCTTGATTGTTCTTAGCGTCACCTATATGTTGCTTGCTTTGGGTACATATATTTGGTCTGCTAAAATATTTTTCTGCTATTGTATTTATTTGCTTTTGTTATTTGTGTTTTCCCTAAATTGATTCATATTATTTCGTTCTTCACAGTAAGACAGGTCTCACTAGGGCTTTGAGAGGTCTTAAGATGGAGATTTTAAAACTACACGAGTGAAAACTACATCACTTTAGAAACCATCAAAGTAATTTCAACATCAATAGATGGATAGATAGATAAATGTGTTATGTCCCAACTAAATGATGGCACTTTTGGGAAAGAATAAATCTGCTATAATTTTGTAACAACAAAAGCAGGAAATTGATTGTGAGGACCTTCAGCTGACCTCTGGTCGACCAACTTGTTTCTCTCCTCCTCACTGTCTGACGTTCCAACTCTTGGCACCTTGTTTTAATTTGCAACAGTATTGAGCAGGTTTCAGTGTTTCAAAGACTGGGATTCGGGTGGCTCGCTATGTATGGATTAGGTTGTTTTTTCTCCTTCTACTGCTCCCTCTAGAGTAGCAGGTGTAACAATATTAGCTTTGGTTTATCTGGGTTTCCCATCTGGGCCGTGCTGCCGGCCAACGTGGAAGTTGAACGTGAATAAAGTTTCACAGGAGAGATGTCAGATGGTGTGGTCTGCTGTAGAGACAAAGGAGCGGTAGTTAGTGTTGTCATGGCAATGTTGGTGCCGGTAACGTGTGTGTGTGTGTGTGTGTGTGTGTGTGTGTGTGTGTGTGTGTGTGTGTGTGTGTGTGTGTGTGTGTGTGTGTGTGTGTGTGTGTGTGTGTGTGTGTGTGTGTGTGTGTGGAGTCATGAGACGAGCCACGTGTGGGGGGAGATGTGGTGCTTGAACATGGTTTAAAGGGAGGACACAAGCAGGGAAGGGAGGGGGGGGGGGTGCACTATTGCATAACGGGGGTGACCTGATGAATAGTTGTACGATTGGCAGGGCCTAAGCATTCTTTCATCCAACTAATATCCTCGCTCTTTTCCCAAACCTCTGCCCTCCCACCTTCTTTGTGTTTCCTTTTCTTTCAATCTCTCCACCTCCCCACCTTTCCATTCTCCTCTTTTTTTTCCTGTACTTACTCCTGCCGAACACTAAATGCAACTCAACTCGACCGCTACCTGTCATTTCAGGTTGTTGGCTCACATCCCTAACACTGTAGTGTTGAGTCTAGCTTTTCCATTAGCCTATTTATAAATCTCATGTAGAAGTTAAAACCTTACACATGTCATTCGGAGATGGGACTTTGTGCTTTGTCGTTTACCCCCCACATTCTCATTGAGGCCTTTTCTTCTAAACATACACTCTGCCCCGGCCCCCTTACCCATGCTTCTCACCCAGCTCACCAGATCACAGTGAGAGGCTTGGACCCAGCATCCAGGCAATGGGCCAGAGGCTATAGCTGGCCTCTTCGAGCTGCTCTTCATCCTTCCTGTAGGGAGGGAGAGAGAGAGAGAGGGAGGGAGGGAGAGAGGGAGGGAGGGAGGGAGAGAGAGGGAGAGGGAGAGAGAGAGAGAGATCAACACCATGCTAATCTGTTGAGATTGAAAGCTGGATAGACTGTGGGTTCACAGACGGCTAGTTGCTATGACGTACGACTGGATGCACGCAAACTTGTCTTTTTTGTTTAGGTTACAGAGTAACTGAAATAAGGAATGTTTATATGAATGATGATCAATTTCAACATCATTTGTATAGAGATGAGTCGTGTTGTTTTGTGTTGTGGAGAACTAATTCCTCTCCACTCGCACATCTCTCATTCTTCAGATCTATTTCCCCCCCCCCCCAGTCTCTGCTGATGCTGATCCCTAGAGAAAGGCCTGGCTGAGCGGTGATGTCATTCCTCTGAGCAATGGCCACTTCAAATGTGAACCATGTCCCCCACCCACCCCCCCTCAGGAACCCTAGTTGAATGGATGAAAACAACCCCTGGTGAATCCACTACTGTCAGGCTGTAAAGCAAGGGGCTCCACCTCTGCCATATCTGTCCACCTTGGCACTAGGGGGCCCTGTGAGGGTCTGGAGGGTGCGGGTTGACGTCATGGTAGTGGGGAAAACCATTATGAGGAGATTAGCACGGACCTCTGGGCACAAAGCCCCGGCGCTATAGCGCCCCATCCTCCGCTCCATACGGCTCTCTTCAGCACACCTTGATCCCTCGACAGCCCACATCCCTCTCTCTGTTTTCTTTATTCCTCCTTCTCTCTTTCTATCCACACACACATCTCGCCCTCCACCCTTTCGCGTACCCCATCCCTTTTAACGTTTTGGGTTTTTTTGTACCCCCTGCTCGAAAAAAAACTAAAAAAAACCTTTCCAAACCAAAAGCTCATTTATCCACCTCTTTCTTCTCCTGCCCAGGAGGTCTTTTTTTTCTCTCAAGACTTTGCGTTTCCTCCTTGGCTGACACACACACACACACAGACTCATTTCCCGGGGTGATATGCATATCAAAAGCTCCAGGAGGCACCTTGTACCATGCCGTCAGGCTGAACAACCCAGCGGGGTCGAATACTAAGAAGTCCTCTGTGGCCTTGCGACACCAGCCTCTCAGTCTGCAGGCTAGGTGGCAGGACCACGCAGTGGGCCAACTCCACCAAAAGGAAGACCGCATCTGTCTCCGAATTTTTTTTTTTATTGTTATCACTGGCTACAAACATGGTTTTGGTGCGGTTAGGTCCCGAGGGTTGAGTCCAGAAATTATTAGGTTTTATATATAACGCATATATATGCGCGCGATCGTAACCCATCCCGGACCTACGACCGACGGGGGGGGGGGGGGAGCGGTTGCCGGGCAGAGGACGCAGCCGCTCCACGGCCCTTACCTTCCTTGGTGGAAATCCGGTATAGACCCAGCTCCCACCCCAACTTTGAGAATAGATTAATGGCGCTAATTTTTTTAATCGCGCGATAAGAGTCTCGCGTTATCGCAGCGCGTTAACGCCGATAATGGCCCACCACTAATATAGAGAGAGAGAGAGAGAGAGAGAGAGAGAGAGACAAACCACACACAGTTCCTTGATATATTATTTAGTCCACTACACCTTCTAATACCTCCTTCTAAAACCTTTAAAATAATTAAGGCCAGTCCATTTATTTTGGTAAACTTCTGAAAAGCGCTTTGCAGAAAGACTGCACTGCATTGACCTTACTGAGAATGCTTGAATATACATGACATTAATACACAAAGGTGAATGTCCTCTCCTACCCTGACGGACGTATTGTCTTTTGCTGCAGGATGAACTGGACCTGACGGACAAGAACAGGGAGGCCATGTTTGCTCTGCCAGTCGAGAAGAAATGGCAGATCTACTGCAGCAAGAAGAAGGTAAGATCTCTTCTAGTCTTTAACTGCACAGGATCTCTGCTCCTCTCTAGCCCACGCTTTCAACAGTCAACACTAAGTGATGAAAGTAACTGGCTTAGTTGTCAACTCACTTCCTGGTCCTGGGTCATTGGGTCAGATTTGGTGTTATGGCTAACACTAACCCTATGTTTTGCACAAAACATAAAAGTACTGTTACCACTACTTATGCTTTTACTTGAGTAGAGTATACAGTTTTAAATTTGACCCACGCCTTCAGTGTGGAGTAAGTGTGCAGGTGAGCTACATCACTTAGTGTACAAATTACAAAAACATGTACTAATGCATTTCCAGCTCCCAGTCCAAGAACCTCAATTAAAAATAAATAAATAAATACAATCTCCACCCCTACTGTCGAGATAGTCAATCCCCCCCAGCTGCTAAAGGATTGTCAACATACAGTCAGAGTGCTGGAACGCTTTCGGTTGGTCCTCTCGTTCAACCCACGTCTCTCGCCAAAATATCCCCGCCATCTCTTCAAGCCTTCGGCCCGGCTCTCCACAACAACTCTGCTCTCGGTTTGTGGTCGAATATCTCACCAAAAGAACTGCCTCGGAAGGGAGACGGGAGAAGAATTCGGCCACCCTTTCCTCAATCGCAAATTGAGTAAATAGTTGTAAACTCTCCCCTGTGTCTCGGGGCTAATTTGTCTGTTGGCCAAGGTATTTGTGTTGGGAGGAAGACCCCGGCCTGACCCCTCCATATGCTCTCCAAGGCATGCGAGACCAACATGGGACAATGTAATGGACTCTGACAACCTTTCAAAGATCCACCCCCTAAGTGTTGGAGAGGTGAAGGGTGGAGGGATATCAAGGCATGGATGGGAAAAGTGGAGGAGGAGGGGAAACGGTGTGTACAGTGACATTAAAAGCGCTTTAAAAACAACAAAATCGATTATCAAAGAACATTGTTATATCATATTGCTATTAAATCCAACGCTGTTTGCAGTGGAGCCCCCACATGAAGTGGTGACGGTTTTATATTACTTTTTTCATCAGTTATTGAATAACTAATAATTGTCGTGGCCCCAGACAATGTAATAGGACTCTGTGCCTTTTACAGAAGGTAGTGGAAACATTATTTTGGCGGTGAGCGGGACATATTGGAGCGGAACCTGTGTCCACCGCGCCAGTAGGAGCCCGGCTTGGAGTGGAGGGGAGGATATATTTGCTTGTCATCCACCACCACTCCCCCCACCCTCTCTCTAAGTCAGAAATCATTTCCTCTGTGAGACGAGGGTTAAAAAAACTAAAAAAAGAAGGGGACAGGGAGCTCAATCTGAGCCAGGAAACACGGAGCAAAACCGGGGTAACAAGGCTCGGCAAAAAAAAAGGAAAAGAAACCTGGAGCAGTAGCCAAACAAACCTCTCATTCATGGAGCCGGCGTAATGGAGACTGGCAGAGGAACAGCTGGCACCGAGCAGCATATAATAACCTTGCAGTGAAATACACGTATGTGAAACGCCAATGTTCAGACTTTAACATGGCACGCTTCCGTGCGTACCGCTACTCACATGTGGGCACACACTGCGCACACCCATGCAACCCGTGCGCAGAGCTAATTGTCTGCTTGCTCATTTAATTCCTACACTGACACACACGCACACACACATTGGACAGTAGGACCCTGTGTTCCTCAGAGTTACAGCATGACAGTGATTGGAATGGGAAGTCTCTCCAAACTCGCGGATCGGAGCACAACTTTCCCCCAGCCGTTCCCGTCGGCGACACACACTGGGGCCCTTGTCTCCTCCAGCCCTGCAACAGCACGGCTTGTTGTTGTGGTCGGATAACATTTAGAGAGCCGACAGGCAGTGCAATCCCAACGGGGAGACGGATTAGTCCTGTTCACCTGAGAAACAATTGCAATTAAAAATTGTCCCACGTGTGTTGATGTGTGATATGGGGTTTAGGGTTGGGTCTTCCCATCTGCCAGAAGGAGATTAAACTGTTCGAACAGGGTCAGTGCAAACATTTGAATAAACTCAAACATCCCTACTGAAAGGGTCAAAGTGCAATTGTATCCAGCATTTTTGACCTCTTGTTGAGACGCTGCTTGGCATCTAAAGACGCATCGCCAGCAGTGTTCGGTGACACAGTGATGTAAAGGCTTTGGACCAGTAAGGGTGGCAGCCTGTGTGTTCCATGACTAAGTAGAACATCTTCCTTTGCGTAAGTCAGACTTTTCGACTACCATGGAAAGCAGACTCTGGGAGAGTCAGACAATACACATGTCTCTACTGTATGGGCCATGTGAGTAACTCTTGAGTGTATGCGCTTGTGGTTGTGGGCATGGGGAGCCCTCAGGTACAGAACCAGATGTAGTTAAATGCCAAACTAGGTATGAAAACACTAAGGGCATTAAAATAAAAACATTTTCCTCTTTTTATTTTTAGAGAATATCAGCTGCACTGCTAACCATTCAAGAAGGTGTTATGCTGTCAGTCTTTTCCATTGCTGCAAAATCAAATATGATGAACCTACCTGTCATAAGAGGCCTCTCCAGTGTTGTGTAACCTCCCAGAATTCAATATCCCGTCCGCTTTCTGCCTCTCCCAGGTGAGAATTCATATCCTGGCAATAAATATTCTCCTCAGAGAGACAGCCATCCCTGCTTTCCTCCACAAAAGTAAAATGTGTTTACAAGTGAGACAACGGAATGAAATGTAGAAAATATTCTTTCATTATGTTATATTGCAAATAAACAAATAAATGTAAGACTTGAGTCTAAACACACTGAAAAAATATCAGGCATTTAATTGGATAAAAGACACCGACATTGGATGCGCCAAGAAATATTTATTATGCTGGCGTTACTGGTTGCTCACGCTGCCATTGATGGGGGCCAAAATCACTGCTTTGTCTGCAATGAATGTGTGTGGAAGGGTTTATTACGCTATATGTGCAAACGAAAATATTCATACAGTTGTAATTGAATTATGTCATGTATAGTGTCTTCTGATTGGGTTACTAATGGAGCAGCTCAACACTAGCTTTGTTTCACCACCTTCACTTGAATCACAGTTGAATGTTTGCATACTGACGTGCATTTTCACATGCTTATCTTAAAAGCACAACTCTATCCTATTGCCTGCAAGTGGTTTTTGGCTAAGTCTATGGAAGACGATGCACCACTTTTGTATTGTGACATTGCGTCAACATTAGTGATTGTTTAGTTCACTAATACACTGACATCAAGTGTGTCCTATTTAGTAGTTATTGGGGTTTGTCTGTACTTGCACACTTTTCTGGGTATTAGGACAGGCTATAGATGTTCAATTTGCATCCTAGGAATGACACATCACTGTGACACTCACAGGTCAACATTTACTTGTGTAAATGGAACACAAAATTACAGTTTGACTGCCCCTAATTACCTATAAACTGCACTCTGTCTGCTTTGGCTCTGTTCTCAACAGCACGCAGCATCAGGTACCAACAAGTTCATTGGTATGACAAATGTTTCAGAAAAGTGTTTCAATATTTTTTGAAAGCTCTTCAGCATTGTATTGGACTCTTCGTTTCTATGATGCCCTCCATGCGTGACTCCTAAGGGGGTCAACCAGGGTCAACCCCAGGCTTATCTGATCTTAAAGTTCAGGGAGTGTGACGACACTGAGCACGGCCTCAAAACGGCACGAACCAGAGCGCATGGAGAAACACGTTAGCCAGCCTCTGAACTCTGAAGGAATGGACCCTGGAACAATCGGGACCACAGACGAAGGAGCAACTGGGGCCCGGCCTGCTGCCAAAGGGCCAGAAGATCTGAAAACAAGAGAGTGAGGAACCAGCCATGTCTAGGTCCACACTGCGCGTCTATGGGAGACATTGTGTTCTTCATGCCGTGTGTGAAAAGGGGGTCGTGACCGAGCACATGTTGGAGTTGGCAGCGATCTGCCACACCGGCGGGCTTCGGCCTTACCTTCTTAATTCTCCCCCTCCCCCTTCCTTCCTTTCTTCCTTCCCAATAACAATTTATTATTTGAAAATGAAACGCAAGATGCTCTGAAGTGGAAATAAGGTTTGGTATTTAAAACGGCAGAAACCGCTCATGGAAACCCATGGAGTGACTTGGGGTTTCACTTTTTATTTTCTAGGCAATGCTCTTAAGAACCCTGCTCTGTTTGTCCTGGAAGCCTTATTGATTTGAATGTTTTACGGCTGATATGTGCATAGGAGAGTGGTAATGTGGTAATGTGCATACCACACATACAGCATAATACCATGAATATACTGCAGGGCCTTGTTGGAGTGGGATATTTTAATATGTAATTTCATCTAGACTTTTAACAGGTGTCTCCACATGCCAAATGAAGTTGACCTTGGTCAGGCATTTTGATCTTTGGTGGAACGATACCTTCCGCAACGGATGTTGGTAACATGAGTAACACCTTGCTGAAATGTACCTTAGTCAGGGGGGGATTCCGGTCTCCGAATGCCTGCAGCAGAGGTTGCAAATCATATTTATTGGTGCTGGATAACTGAATGTTTAGTGCAGTATAATGGTGTGATTGCTGTAATGGTGTGTATGCAGTCAAGATTCACTGTACCCAAACGCAGACTGCCACAGCACTGCACGCGACTTGGAACACGTTTGCCAGAGGGGATGTTGGTCATAGAAAGATTACCACTCTTAGTGCACGTAGACAAGTATGACATAATGACTATTTACAATTTATGTGGATCTTTTTTGAACAGACTTGGGTCTGACAAGCGAAAGCATCTAAATCAGATTCTGTCGCTTATTCTTAGACTTGAATATTTTAATTAGGTGTGTTAAGCTCCACTGTCCGCTGGCACTCGATTATCATCGCTAAGGCGTGTTAGCATTTTTAAGTACAAGCGACTATTCAGGTAGTAAATAAAACTACATCACACAGTGCCCCAAATATCAAAACTGCCTCTTTCTTTCTTTTTTTCTTCTTCGCTGAGACAAGTTGAAAATTACAGTACTTTACCCGGGCCCTGTTAAACTGCCAGGGTAAATGTTGCGTTGGACTCGACATGTTTTTCAAGGGGCAAATTGGAATGGCTGTAATTCGTCTGAGTGGAGAGCTGCAGTTAAAGTTGTTAATCTTAGCATGGAGAAGCAGTGAAGCAGCCGCGATCAGCGAGAGAGCACACAAACACTGGCCTCCATTGTTTTTTGGTTGTATTTTTGGTCCTGTAGCTCGAACACCGAAGGAGCCGATGCTGCCAGGAGTTGCGGAGTAGACGTGCCGAGTGGTCATTTTAGCCACTGGAGCCCAAATGACTCTACCCAAAACCCAAAAACCCTGCGATTCATATCAGTTTGTTGTGGTTAACAGTACTGCTTAAGAAAAACAAATGAAGTGGGTGTTTTTGTTTTCGCCACATTTCTACCCTCTACTGCCCTTCTTTTAAGAGCTGTAAGGTCAGTGGACTTTGGTAGAAAATGAAAGGGTTTTGTCTAGGAAAAATATAGCAGCCCTGTACTTGCATAACCTGGAACAGATTTGTCCTGCTTAATCACCTGTAAAGGTTGTTCGCTGTGTTAAGCACAATCAAATGGACAGTTTAATTATAGAAAATAATTGCTTGTGTTGCCTAATCAGGAGCTAAAGCAATAATGCTACTGAAGTAGTAGCATTATTAGATTGCAAAGGAGCTGAAATTAAGTATGGCATTGATTCATTGTATGTGTGTAACATGTCACTGCATTATTATATATGCTTTAGCATCTTTAGACAACAAGGTCAAATGCATACATTATGTTCACACCCTCCCTTTAGTTCCTGGCAGAGCAAGATGAATTTAGGCCAAAACCACCTATCTTCATCACTGTATTATAATTTGTTATGCAAAGTTTCACATGATGGCTTTAGTTACTCATATAACAAAGGTTCTCTGGTACAGACACACAGAGACTATGATGTTACTTTTTTTTTAAACTTAATTTGCTAAACAAACAAACAAACTGTCTTGAAGCTTTACTGTGGATTCACTTTTCCAAAACAGGTTCTGTTTTGGACAAGCCTAACATTACAAATGGCACTGATCAAGACATTTCTCTCTACCCACATTTGCTATAATTTTTTTTCCTGACATGAATACAGGCACAGAGACTCCCCCCAAAAACAAAACAAAAGACAGAGTTCCTCCAGTATCATGGGTCTGGTCTAAACAACAGCAGATGTAAAGGGGCAACGGCGTCGTCATGCTTCCCCCGGGGCCTCGTCGCTCGTGGCAACACACTCCCTCGAATTTGCCATTACAAATTGATTTCAGACGTTGTTTAGAACTTGAACATTAGGTTAACTTTTAACCTGGAGATCCTCTCTCTCTGTCTCCGTCTCTCTGCCCCCCCCCCCCCCCCCCCCCACACACACACACACACACACACACAATTATAACTGAGATGAGAGCGTTGGTTAGTGACCCAGTTCTAGAACGGGCCGCCTGATTCATTTACCTCTTTCAAGTTGATGTTAAGGTGGACTATGGTGCAGAGTATCAATTCTCCAATGTCCAAACCAGGAAGGAGAAGGGTGGGGGGGGGGAGGGGAACAAAGCCGCCCCAACATAGGAACATAATGGAAGATGGGTGATACATAGTTATTTGACCTCTGTTTTTGCCAGATGCACTCGCTCAGCATCACATGTAACTGTTACAGCAGAGCCCATGCACGTCTTTGGGGAAACCATTGGAATACCATAACCAAACTCAAACAGAGAAATGACTGCAGTCTGTCTTTTCTGAGGCAAATGTGTGTAATAGAGCTTTACATTTACAGATGAATACCATGTCAACCAGCATAAATGCAATTAGTACTGGCAGTGGACAATATGGCCTGAAATGTTATCACTATTTTTCCCAGATAAATGTTTGTTGCTATTCTTATATGAAGATTGTACATTCAACTTCTATACCGATTCTGTACCATGGCAACCTGCCTGAGCACATGATCTATATTAACAATATTGAACAGCTTGGTGGATGTTTTGCAAAGGAACAATTCATGCAACGTTGTCTAAAACACTCCTTTGTGTTTCTGTTGATCACAGGAGCAAGAGGATCCCAACAAGCTGGCCACCAGCTGGCCTGACTACTACATCGACCGCATCAACTCCATGGCTGCTGTAAGCTACCCTCATCGTCCTTTCACCTGTCAACTGTCTTATCTAGTACAGTCTAAAGATGCCTCTTCTATCTGTCTCTCATGGTGTAAATATAATTTCACGTCATCTTACGATCTTAGTGTGTGTGCCCGTTGGCTTGCTTTTTAACCTTGCAACATGCAACATTCAAAGGTTCACATTCTTTGTCGTTGACCCTTTGGATTCACACACAAAACTGATGACAAACAGATGACATATCCACTCTGCCGTTCAGTAGGAAAGGATCAAAGAAACACAGATGAACCAAAAATGACCACATTATTCATTTTTGAAGTCAATAAGCCTGCCAGCAACATGACATCACAAGATTACTACATCCTTATTCTCTATAAATCATGGCATTACTGCTAGTGGGTTATGCTTGTTCATAATAGCCTATATCTGTTCTGTGTATCTTTTCTCCTTGAAAATGAGATGTTCAACTCTGTTCAACTATAAATGTTTATAATCTAATCACTATTATTATCGAGATAGCGTATTTAGGCCTTAGCCAAAATGTGTTGCTGGTGGGAAGTTTCGCTTACTAGATGCCATGTTGTTTGCATGCTAAAATACTTTTACAATAGGACTTGCAGTGAACCAGGTATGCAAACTTTTCGGTGATTGTCGCCAGTCTGATGTGCGAGGCAGAGAGCTATATTCATTTCTACAAGTGCAACAAAAATGTGGAGCAAGGACTGCTATGCATGCATTGCTCTCTCGGTTCTGTCATACTTTTCCACTAACCGCAGCTAATGACTCGTTAGCTTTATCGCTAGGCTAATATATGGCAAAGAATAGGCTGATGAATGAAAGATAATTGTTATCGGCTTGTAAGTTATGGATTTTAAGACTTGATTACCCTGTTGATTGGTCATCCCAAGCCAGCCCAGTCTTCTGCTAGGGATCCTAGACAAGCCCAAAGTCCCCTCTCAACAGAGGAGAGGATACACAATAAAACAGCAGGGTTGTTGTTTGTTTTAAAATATGTGTAGGCTATCCAAATGTGTTTTTTAATACAAACTAAAGTTTGTTAAAAATGGCACCAGGTCATAGTAAGGCTTAGCAATAATAAGGAATTAATACACTATGCACAAAATAAATGACCAAAACAATGCCTTAAGACCTTCCATGTCAATTTAAAAGATGCATTTTTTTCACCTCTCTTATGCGTAGTTTTTCATTCCGTCATCACTGGGGTTAGGTTGGCACCAATTCATCTTTGGTACTCCTCATTAGTTTGCTATTTAGTCTAAACTCATCTAATACAATAAATGGATTAAAATACAGCGACTCACAGATGGAGGAGTAAATTAATAAAAAACTTGTGTTTATAAACTCCTAGCCTGGTGTATAATTATAGAGTTAAGAACAGGGCCTTAGAAGACACTGAACAGAGCCCCATTGTCTCATAACCGCCTATGGTTATGATATTGCCTATAAACTGTTGACATTTTAGTTTTTCCGTTTTTTGGGTAACTCCCTTTTTCATAATTTCATGTTTGCATCCCTGGTGAACTTGCATGTCATAAAGGAGCAGGCTGGTTAGGCATCTTGCTCTAGGAGGTAGTCTGCACTCATTGGGGATCGAACCCAGAATCTTTCGGATTTTCTAATGTAGCTCACCTTGCGGAAAGTGCATTCTGCAGAAAGTGTAGAGGAGTGACAAAAATGTGAAATCCACCAGGATTGCAGTTGTGCCCTAACCTCCTGAGATCCCCATGCTTGTAACTGGCAAACATGTAAGGAGTTTTCTTTTTGCTGCCATCTCTACTTCACCCTGGCTTTCACAGCCAAACACAACACAGGCAATCTCTTGTTGGCTTCCCGCATGTCAGCCAAGTCTCTCTTATTAAGCGTAACTCAGACAAATTCTCTTTCTGCCCACACTCTGCTGAATATTTTCCCCTCTACCGTCACTCTGTTTCTTACTGCCGGTGCTGCAGACAGCACCTTCACAGAGCACAGTCAGAGTTGAGGCGGCCCTGTCTCGGCTGTGCAGTAATGTCACACCTTTGGCTCCGGGAGCGTACAGTAAGCAGCGTCGAGCACTGTGGACAGAAGCCTTCCACAGAAGCTGCAGAGTGATCCGATGAGCATTTTTACACTGCCACGTCTTGCCATGCCTGTCCGAAAAGATTACAAACAGCCCCTTAACGATTGTTCATTGTTTTATTTTTTTACCTTTGTAAGATGCCTCAGGTTTTTCATTTTGTTGGACACCGATGTTAACACTGGCTCCCTCCAAAACATATTTTTTACCTTCCTCCCTGCTCTAAGCTACAATATTTGATGGAGCTTTATAATGGTAGGGGGTCATTACAGTTTGAGAAGATGTTCTTCATTAGTCCCAGATGGGAAATGAGGGTAGTTGAGGGGTAGGCTGCATTTAAGAGGAGGCTTTTTCCCCTTCTCACCATGGCTCATACTTTACATTCATCACCTTCTTTTAAGTTGAGAAATAGCATTTGCTATTTGCTTGTCATCACCAACATGCATACGGTCCTAATCACAACAACCTGGACTATGTTTCACTCCGTCACTAAAAAGGCCACCATTCACTTGAAGACAAAGCTCTGATTGTAGGGCACTTCCCAAACGGAGGGGTTGCAGGGAAGTACCTAAGGCTGACTAATGACATCCTGATGTGGACTTTGGCAGGTAAGCTCGAACACACAAAAAAAACAGATGTAGAGAAGAGCCATCTTGGCTAGCCTTGTTACCATGGTGAACAGGCTTGCAGCACACCCAGAAACATTCACCTCTCTCCCTCCCCTATCCTCCTGTTCCCTTCAACAAACGTCGGTGTCCAACATCAAAATGAACATATTAATTTGGAAGTACGGGAGCCAGATACTTCACTACTTGGCAGAGGTGGTCTCCGAGCCATCTGGACTTGAGGGGGGAAAGCTGACGTACGGTGGATGCTTTGACTTTACCGTTTCTGGGTTAAATGCTCTCACTCTCTCAGCTCTTCCAGAGCTGAGTTGGTCTGGAATAATGCACAGGGTTGCCATTTAACTTCTTCAAAGAACTATGTGGAACCTTTGACTCTTATTATACTCTCTGATGACCTTATGTAAAGTAGAGATGGGCAGCCCACGTCGTGTCGTGTTTGTTGAATCTTTAAATCTTGATATCCGCCGCCCCCTCCATGGGAACAGGGTTGCTGGATTTTCTGCTTTGGCTAATGGGGTCACACTTTTCTGTCAAGGGCAACAGGGGTTTTATCTTGTAAGTTATTGAATGGGATTGCCCCTATTAAAAAAAATCTGTGCGACATTGGTAGAGAATTAAACATTTACATCTCAGTGTTGAAGCAGCTACAAGAAAAAATGCCTGCAGAAGTAAAATGGAAGGCCTTTGCTCCCAAATAATGTCATTCCCTTGAAGTTGTTGAGGGAAGTCTGAACATGACGAGTCAAAGGAATAGCACCAACACTGGATTATTGTTGTTTTTTGTTTCTGGCTTAATTGTTTCAGGCTTGATTGGAACTAATTGCCTGCAAGTTTTTTGGCATGCTTTCTATAGCCTCCAACAGCTTTTTAGGGAAAATGGCAAGGAGAAATGTGCAAAATGTGATCCTTTTGATTAGTGGTGATTGTGGTGACTGAACATTAGCTCTAATTAGGTTGTGATTATACATACTGCTCGTAACAAATCTAAGACAGACATTCCTCTTAAAGATGGAAAAGCAATTCAATGTTTCTTTTCAATGTTTTTGTTGCTGCTGTGTTTAACTTTGCTCTGTGTTGTAATAAATGGCATGCCATCCACCACCAGACCTCCTTTCAAAATCAAACTTAATGTAACTTTTAACGTAATTACTGTATTGGCATTTAAAAAGAAAAACAATTATCAATGGCTTGCTCAAAAGAACGGTGTTCCCCATTGTGTCCACATCTGCAGATGCAGACCTTGTTTGCGTTTGATGAGGAGGAGATGGAGATAAGGAACAAGGTGGTGGAGGATTTGAAGACGGCCCTTCGGACTCAACCGATGAGGTGAGTGATATGCTATTCCCTGCAAATCTCGGTTCGAGTTTTCCTAAAGCCTTGTTCATGTATTCCATGACATACTCCTAATGTTGATCTTGCTACGGTGAGGCATCACAACACAAGTTCCGTGTAATGTTTCATGCTACAATAAATTTTCATCCTTGATGTCACTTTGGAGAGTCACAATAAAAATACGATTTGACTTATTTTTTTGGCAAGATCTCTCCAGCTGCTCCTTGCTTTTGCTTTTTGTTAGCACTTTCCAGCTGCAAGGCCTCACTCATCAACCGCAAAGAAACATTTAAGGGTATTAGACGGCTCTCTAATATAAACGGCCTCCCCTTCAGTGGCTTGTTTGGAGCTGTCCATCAGCCAGTGCCAATTGTATGATGTATTGGTCTGGTCCGAGGCAGGGGTGTTGAGTTGTTATCTCGGGAAGCGCTGAAGTGACAGAACCTAGGCGAGGAGTGACAAAACCCCGAGAGATCCCAAGTGTCTGGTTCTATGTCTGGCTAGTGTCATGTGTGGTGCACGTACACGGGTACCCCTGGGATTGTGCCACTTGACATTTAGTGCACATATAGTATCGGTGCGTGTCTGAAAGCCCCTGTCGCAGTGAACAAGGCTCAGTGTCGACTTTCACACTCCCAAAAGTTGTAATAATTTTTTATTTTCTTTCTCTCTGACACCGAGCCAAACAGTCTTGTGAATACAATGTAACGTTCCCCACCCTCTCCTCAATGATTTATGATTAAGTGACCTCAATGTACCTACTTTTAAGCTTACCACAACTCTATCACTGCTCATTCATAAATGCACCTGCCTGGGGACCATTACATTAGTGCATTAGAGTGATTGGTGTTGCTGCCAACTCATTGTCGGCAAACCAGCTGGCTGTGGTAAATCGCTGTAGCGGTGATCTGAGTAGCAGGTGTAGCCGGCATAATAGGGATTTATAGGTACAGCTTGGACAGTATATTTAATGACAGCACCCTCCTTCTTTCCTCCTTTTCAAATGCTTGACATAAGAGGGACAAAGGACCTTTTCCTCTGTGTGGGTAGAAATATGTGGCTCTGTTTGTGTGGCCCAAGGCTGAATAAATGTTTTGTTTTTTTGTAAAGTAGATGTTTAAAGCAGATGTATACACTGTTTGAATGTGTGTACATGCTTGTTATACAAGACCAAGGGTTTCTGCTATGAGACAAGATAATATAGCTAGCTGTCTACATGTTTCCTTTAACAAGTGGATACTTCTGTTTTGGCAATAAGTAGCAAAACATAGCTTCCAAAATAATTGGGTTGGATAACTCCTCCCAGCTTATGTTTACATTTATTACTGTCGTTAAATACCGTTAACATCTTCATATAAGGTGTTGCAGTGTCTGCTCTGCTAATCTGGGGGGGGGGGGCATAGAGGGCTAACTACGGTAACTAAGCATGCTTTGCAGGATCACCTGAAGGCATGTGTTTAGGTGTGAGATTTCCACTGCCTTGTAAATGTTTCTAAGTGCAAATGTGCTACATGTTTCTTTTTCCTTGTCTTCTTTATTGAGACTACATGGTGGCCAGTGATTTACGGGGGGGGGGGGGGGGGTAAGAGGCGCCTCCATTCCACGGCAAAACAACTGTCCAATGAAGGAGACGTTAACGTGTCTTCTGTACACTTGTACTGCCCCCCCCCCCCCCCAAACACATGGTAGACATGCTGGGGTGCCAAGTAGAGAGACACACACACACACACACACACACACACACACACACACACACACACACACACACACACACGCGCAGCACATTGATAGTTAATCTGCCGCACTGTTGCCACTCTCACTCACATGCTGATGAGGAGGAGTGGAGGACTAGCCATGGCTGCTGCTACCCTCGTGTTCATGTTGTTTATGGTGTTGTAGATGCTTGACAACCACCCATCGACAAGGAACCTGTTGGCACTGACGTGTGCCTCGCCCCATCATCCCAGTGCGTAGCTTAGCATAGCAAAGCAATTGGATGAACGTGTGGTAGCAATGTTGTGTGTTGCAGGCATGTTTCATGGTGGTCGCCTTGAGAACAGTGTGCTTTACAACTGATCCTCCAGTGCCTGTTGCTCTATGAAGATGACTTGACACTTTCTGTAAGCTAAAGGGTTTTTTTCTTGATAATCCTGCAGATCAAATATTCATTATATTCAAGAAAATTAAATAACTGTTGTAGGGTAATTTATAATACCCTACAACCCTACAATATAATAGTATGTCTTGGCTACATGCACTATGCTTACTTAACTGTCCGTTTAGCCTCGGAGGGCTCTTTCGCAAACATGAATTGCTACATGTGCATGTAGCTAAACTGATGGGGCAAACCCAATTTAGCTTGCAAATATTTACTCTCTTCTCTAGCATCCAACTCGAGCCTAACCACATTTTTGCGGTGTGTTCACATGGGCTTGTTTATACCGCTTTAGTCAACAACACAGGAAGCATTGATTATGGATGACATGCATATCTAACGAAATGCAATGCCAGCCCACCCACTGGACAAGATACAGTGGCGCAAGTAAGGAAACTCAAGAGGGTACAAGAAGAACGGAAGCTAGGGCGGAGCTGTGGCTGGAAAAAGCTCTCCTCTAGATTCCTGATATAATTACGTGGACAGGCGGGATCCTTGGCCCATGGTAAAATAAGGCATTGACACATCCATGAAAATTGACAGCCCATTCAGAAATAGGTGTGTGTGTGTGTGTGTGTGTGTGTGTGTGTGTGTGTGTGTGTGTGTGTGTGTGTGTGTGTGTGTGTGTGTGTGTGTGTGTGTGTGTGTGTGTGTGTGTGTGTGTGTGTGCATCAGTGTATTCATAGATGTGTGTTACACTGCAGGGCTGCCAGTTTAGTCTGGCTCCATCTCCGGGACCCGGGAGTGGTTATGGTGCAGGAGAAAGCACCTGGGGCCCGGAGGATCCCACGCACCCCCCCATACCCCTTCCCTCCCATGCTGCTGAGAAGACGGCTCCCTGGGGATTGGTCCATAAACCTCACCTATAAAAACCCTTTCCTCCTTGCCATGATACGCTATACACACACCACAGATGTGGGCTGCATGTGCAGTGAAGCTAGGGCTGTGTGTGTGTTGCCCTCTGTCCGGCCTCTTGGTTGGGAGACTAGGCGGTTACACTGGGGGGCTTCCGAGGATTTATTTGAGTTTGAGCCGCGGTCGTATCATATGACGTCTCCCTGTAGCCACCGCAGACACCTCACCTCCTCGAAAATGCCTCCCCCTCTTGTACCTTGAGGTCTCTTGTTCAGTGTCTGGAACCCCCTTTCAGTGGAGAACAAGGAGGACTATAGGTGTGTGTGTGTGTGTCTAGTCTTTGTTCCTTTGAGGGAGAATGGTTTAGGTCTCTGAACCCAATGTGTATGCAGTTGATTGAGGTAACAGAAAGACATGGAGAAAGTGTGTGTGTGTGTGTGACACATGCGGACTCATTTGCGGTTATGGATTTTGAGGTGAGCGTGACCCCTCCACCAACCCCCTCACCGTTTTATTCTACACGTCATCCACAGAAGAGAGCATGTTTGGCCCTCACAGCCAAACCCCAGCAGTGAAACCTGATTCAGTAGAGAGATGCACTGGGCCACCCATATTACACTCTCCATGACGAGTGCAATAGTGTTTGCTTGTCTTCTGTTCTGATTCAGAGTGATTTTTGTGTTGTGTGCCATACAGGACATTTGTTCCCACAGCCCACAGTGTACAACACAGAAACAACATCCCATGAACTGCAACGCATGAACGATGGCATAAAAAAAACCACATCCAATTAACTGCAAATATATATATGTAAAAAATTTTAAAAAAAGACTTCCAGACAGACGAGACGGAATTGGCACAAAGGCCTTTCCAACAAAACTGACCAAGGATCTGTACCTGTGGCCAGATGGGAGGAGGGTTGGTCTGGGACATGGGCTGTGCTTTGGCAGTGTCAATGCACTGTGCTCCTCAACAGTGACACACACACACACTGTATTTATTTATTTTTTTCCCCCACCATTATTTTTTTACTGAAGTCACAATTTGAATGTTTTTTTTTTCTGGTTAGGAGGAATTTGGCTCCGGAGCAGCAGTGTAAAACTCTGAGCTCATAGCGTAGTCGGCAGTCATCAAGTAGGAGCTGTCTTGAACCAAACCTCAGAGGGGTTTAGAGTATGCAACAAGGGGAAAAAAAGAAAAAGAATCGAGAGGAAAAAGAGAAAACGCCGGCACGCCGCTTGGCCAAGCATTAATGTCACAGAACTGAGGAGGAGGAGGTAGAGGAGAGGTGGAGAAAGAACAGGAGAATGGAGAGAGAAACGAGAGGAGACTACAGGAGTCAGGAGTGATCAGATCAATTTATTTGAAGCGGAAATCATAGGCAAGGGAGGGAGGGAGGGAGGAAGGAAGGGGGGGGGCGGGCGGACAAGGAAGAGAAGGAGATGGAGGGAGGGAGCGAGTGGGAGAGACTTGGCCACCGATGAATGTTCAGTATTGAAGTCTATGCGTGCCTTGCATGTGCCCACGCACGCAACGCAAGACTGGAATCCTGTCCGCCTGCTGGAACCGGTGCACCACCACCACCACCCTCACCATCATCATCTTCCACTGTGTTAAACACATTCATCATTCACAGATTGGTTCGCCTTGCGGCGCCTTACCCCTTCCAAAATCCAATCTTTCTCAGAGGTGGGCCCCGCAAAACCACAAACCACGGCGGACAACATGTCACCATGTGAACCCGAAATCGTTTCCATCCGACCCCAGTGTGCTGTCACGGAGACACAGAAGTTCACTGCTCGGGTTGGCTCTGCGATGTTCTGGGCCCGGCGTCTGTCTGTATGGCGTCTCTTATCTGAGGGGAAGAGCGTTGTTGTGGACCCAATACATGAGATCCATTCAGCGTTATTCTTCTGAGACTGAGGCCGCCAGCGAGAGTGTAGCATCTGCTCAAAAATACCGTCGACACTTGTTACCAAGTGTGTGCGTGCATGCGTGCGTGCATGGGTCAGCATGATGTCCTGGAGATCAGGGGATTAGAGGATGTATTTGAGTTTTCTGGCAGTTAGGCCAGGTGAACCGTAATGTGTCTGTGTGTGCATGTTGTCCAGGATTCTTCTTAAGATAAGGAAGGACAGCAGTCAGCAGATATGATTCGTCATAATTTAGGCTTTATTCTATGTAATGTTTCTATGCCTGATGGGCCAAGAAAACAGTGGCTGAGAAGAATGGAACTTGGCTGGTACTCTTCTGACTGTGTACCATTGGATGCACACTATGTATCCAATAGGATGAGCTGCAGTAAATCTAGACAAACTTTCAGATACACACACTCTGTTCTGTCTATACACCACTCTCACTTCATAACATTGTCCTTACAATCTCTCGCTCTCTCTCTCTGTTGGCTCTCTCTCGGTGTCTGTCAGCTCTCTCTCTAGCTCTGTGACAGACGGTATGTTTGTGAGAGGTCATTTATAAAGGCCTATCAGGAATCTTGGTGCGTGGGAAGATCGTTTTCAACAACAACAACTTTCCGTGGCAGCTGGATGTCACATTCCTGCTACAGAACACAGTCCAGTCTGTCAGTGACATGGCCTGCTTCCTCCTCCCCCAAACCGAAGGAGGATCTCATGTAATTGTAATTAGTCTATTGATATAGTGTTGGAGATTGATGGAAAGAAAGACAATCATCACTCCAGACAATGCAATGCTTGAGTTAAACTTCTCATATTGGTGCATATTTGGAGGAAGTTTATGGGATCAGTTGACAATGGCAGTTTTTAATAAATTACCAAATAATTCAAACATATTAAAATAACTAAAATACCGGAATATGTATGTAATGATTACAATAAAACTGTCCAAATAATTTGTTCATCCTTCAGGTTGCATTACGTTTTGCTCTCTCCCCCGCATGTCAGGTTCGTCACGCGCTTCATCGAGCTGGACGGCCTCACCTGCCTGCTCAACTTTCTGCGCAGTATGGACTACGAGACGTCGGAGAGCCGCGTGCACACCTCGGTGATTGGCTGCATCAAGGCGCTGATGAACAACTCACAGGGGCGTGCGCACGTGCTGGCGCACCCGCAGAGCATCAACACCATCTCGCAAAGCCTGCGCACGGCCAACGTCAAGACCAAGGTGGCGGTGCTGGAGATCCTGGGTGCCGTGTGCCTGGTGCCCGACGGCCACAAGAAGGTGCTGCAGGCCATGGCGCACTACCAGAAGTACGCCGCTGAGAGGACCCGCTTCCAGGTCAGTCAGCCGTGGGTGGGGGGTTAGGAGCGATGGGTTCGGAATTAGGGCTGCGGCTAACGATTGTTTTCATGGACGATTGGTCGAACGATCATTTCTTTTCAATTAGTCGATTCATCATTTAGAATAATTTAGTCTTGAAATCAATAATGGCAAATGCCATCACAAGTTACCAGAGTCCAAAGTGATGTCTTAAATGTACTTGCTTTGTCTGACAAGCAGCCAAGAAAAACTAAAGTATTTATTTTATGAATTTATGATCCATGAACCAAACATTTGAACTTCTGAAGCAAGATGTTGGTGTTTGTTGGGACCGTGTGCACCTTTAAGGACTTCCCGTTGGTTTCGTGTTGATAAGTGCCACATGCCATTATCTTGTTTGCCGTGGGACAACAACATGGTGCAGTCACATGGCATCTAGGAAATATATGTTGAATGTGGTATGATGTTGTTTATGTTTTAATATTATTTATGGAACCCAAATAATTGGGATGCCGTTGGTAAAGTCCTGCGAGGTCTCGGGTTGAACTGGATTTTTTTTTTAAGGTGGGGGAGAATAAGTCATGGCGCCTTCGTTTTTGACGACTCCCGGGCCCCGGCGTGCGCAAATGCTCAGATGTGCACTTTAGTGAGGGTTAGCGCAACACTTAGCCGCCCAGACGAGGCACACTGGGGACGTGCCGTGGATGTGTTAAAGCATAAAGCAACCATGGGGAGTTCAGAGGATTGGTGGGGGCAGGGGTCATGATGGTAACCAGCATGACTGTGTCAACAAGACAGAACTCACAAGGCGCTGGGGGGGGGCATGGTAAATCAAGCCACCTTAGGTTAAGCAAACATCACAGCGGTGATTTCGAACCGATGGGTCTTTTGTAATGCCGGTTTGTGTTATGCTTTTAAGGTGTGAAACTATGTTGGGGTCCCCTCCCTAAAAGGGAGTAAGACACGAGAGGGTTTGAGCAATTGCCTGGTTAAATTTCATGAGTCATGTCATCTTTCCTCACTCAGTGCTGGATAAGCTCACCTTTTCCATGAGAGACCTTTTGCTAGGGGCAAAAACCCCACTTGCACATGACAAACTGACGTTCCTGTTCTTCGTCTGTGTGTAGACGTTGCTGAACGAGTTGGACAAGAGTACGGGTCGCTACAAGGACGAGGTCAACCTGAAGACGGCCATCATGTCCTTCATCAACGCTGTGCTGAATGCCGGAGCTGGGGAGGTCAGAACCATTGTCATTCATCTCAAGCTAACACAAGTATCGGAAAACATGTGGTGGGTTTCGTATTGACCCTCGGTTTCTCGTCCCTCTGGTTATTTTTCCCCAACAGGACAACCTGGAGTTTCGTCTCCATCTGAGGTACGAGTTCCTCATGTTGGGCATCCAGCCCGTCATCGACAAGCTCCGGGAACATGACAACGCTACTCTGGACAGGTGAGGGGGCTGGGGCGGGCTGTAGCGATCACTCAGCATGAGACGTTTAGGAGTGTTTATTAGTGTCCAAGTTTAGGAACGTGTGGGCTCGGTTAAAGAAACGTTTTTATTAGGGCCGGGACTTTAACACGTTAATTAAGATTAATCAATTACACAATAATTAACGCGTTAAAAAAATTGACGCATTTTAATCGCACTTATTTTTGCACCGCGGAACGTTTCTCACTAGATGAGTTTCAGGCGGACCGATTATACTGGAGCACCAACTAGCGTTCATGAGTTCAGACAACAACAAACCACAGTGAACATGAACGAAGTAGCTGATGAGACCGCTTTGGTTGGCCCCGTGGATGGGGAAGCGTCGATAAGAGCATGGTTGTGTGCAAGCTATGCAACAAGGAATTCGCATATCACCGCAGCACATCGAGCCTCAAGTATAGGGTGGCCATTCGTCCGGCTTTAGGCTGGACTGTCCGGTTTTTCAATGCCCAAGCCGGACGCGTATTTGTCCTCCTTTTTCGACCCCCCCCCCCCCCCCCCCTGCCGGTCATAGGTCCGCCCGCCGGTCATAGGTCTGTGGTGTGTTACGATCGCGCCCCCCCCCCGGTCGTAGGTCCGAGGTCCGGGGTGTGTTATTATCGTGCGCACCTCCCCCCCCCCCCCCCCCCCCCCCCACACGGGCTGAGGTGTTCTCCTTTTCAACAACTCATAAATGGTCACCCTACTCAAGTATCACCTCAATGCAAAACATATAGCAGCTAGCGTGGACGCTAGTATGGTAGCTAGCGTGGACGTTAGCCCGACTCCGAGAAACCAGCTGTTGGTAAATCAACAAAGTCTGTTATGGCCTCTGAAGCAACAGAGAGATGTTTTCTAATAGTCAGGGTTTCCAATGTTCTGAATGTACTTGAAAGTATTGTGTTTTACTTAAAAAAACAAAGTATTATAGCTTACAGAAGATCTACCTACCTATAGGCTACCTGAATTTCTGAAATGTACTATATTTCTAAATATGCTATTGCTACACTTAATGGCAAAAATTGCACTGGTCTGTTGGACTTGAACAAAAATAAACAATATTTTTGTTGCTTAAGCTTATGTATTCAGTCATTATTCAATGGTATACTAAAAATCCATGTGAAAAAAAATACTTCTCACTGTTCTCAGGTCAAATATTTATATGCGATTTAAAAAAAGCGATTAATTTCGATTAATTAATTACAAAGCCTCTAATTAATTAGATTAATTTTTTTAATCGAGTCCCGGCCCTAGTTTTTATTCTTTGTGGCTGAATTTCTGTCTCGCGTTTGTTTCTCTCTCTGTCTCTATTTCTGCCTCTGTCGGCCTCTTGCCATCTCTCCCTCCCCATAGACATTTGGACTTCTTTGAGATGGTGCGAAATGAAGACGACTCTGAACTGGCCAAACGATTTGATCTGGTGAGTCGCACATCCATTTATGCATTTGTACTCACCGGTAGTAGTAGTACTACACTGGTTGTGTTGACTACAACAGTCCTGTATAAGTGCCGGGTAAACGCCATCATGCATAGCTGACAGTCACTGTGACGCCGCGACTATTTACGCGTCCTTATAAGGGCCGCACCAAGTTTTTATATGCATGAATTTAAATCATGGACTTGTGTTCACTATATGCATGTTGCCCCATTTATATACATTGCCACACCCTGCGTTATGCATTAGGTGTTTAGTTTGCGTGTGTTTGAACATCGCGTATGCATCCTCCTGTTCAAACACACGCAAACTAAACACCCTCGCATGTCATTCACAGTTTTAGCGCAGGAATATATTCATCACTTTAAAAGTGCAATGCTCCTTCTGTTACCTGGGTTAATAAAATGTGATTGCGGTACAGTGTTGAGGTAATCTGTTTTAATAGTACAACTTTTCCCAGCTGTTCCCTTCCTGGTGCTCTAGAAAGCGCGCGCCCGTCCTGTGACAGCTTTATAGTTGAGCGCGTTCGCGAATGACGCAGTTGCGTCATCGATAGTGTGTTGTTATTTATGCATGTACTTTAGTGGCATGTGTCCATACAGGAATGTAAAAGGTAAGACCTGAGAAGGTGTTATTTATTATAGGTATTTTTTGTAACTGCATTTGATACGTTTTTGTTAAATCACCTGCAAACACCCCCGTCCTTTTTTAGTAGAGTGGTACTTACCAATTAGGGGGGGTCGGCCCACTTGATAAAAGGGATGGGACTCAGTGGGGTCGGGGCTCTCTTGAGGGACAGAAGCAATGCCGTGCTTTCTGGTCTCTGCTGTTCTTTGAGGTAGTGTGGAAACCTGGGATAAGCCTTATTTATTTAAGTGCTTTTTTTGTTTGGCTGAATATAGCCTTAGCCGTTTTGCTAGTTTAAGTTTTTTTTTGTATCTTTGTATCTTGTATATATTTTTTTTATACAAGTATTTATGAGTTGTGTGCACTGGATGCCAGAATACCTCCGCTGAGGAAATAAATTGCATCCTGAACACCATTTTTTGCCTGACTGCTGCCATTTGTGCCAATTCTTAAGACCCTCGACACGTTACCCCTTAGCAGTCACAAAGACCCACACAGGATCGTACTAAAGGTTAAAAGTTGATCAATTAGATATTCCTTATATACGGTTCAAAAATTCTCATCGTCTTCGGGTTCCCTACTTGCAGACCCATGTGGACACCAAGAGTGCAGGCGCCATGTTTGAGCTGATCAAGAAGAAGCTGAACCACACAGAGGCCTACCCATACCTCATCTCCATACTCCAACACTGCCTGCAGATGCCCTGTGAGTACCCAGTACTTAGGCTTGTAGACCCCGGGTTGGCTTAATGCTGGATTTGGTTTGGTGATAATGGAGGGTGAGGATCTTCTTAAAGGTCACTGCAAATCACATATCTGTTGGGAGTTATTATGCTCCCAGGGTGCACACTACCTGACATTTGAAGTCGGTAGTAGTAGTAGTAGTAGTAGTAGTAGTAGTAGTAGTAGTAGTAGTAGTAGTAGTACAGTAAAGGATAGTAGCGACTTGATGTAATGCTGAGAAACATTGCTGATGAAGATTGACGTTTGCGATACGATCTGACTTGTGAACGCAGTGTGCTTTAATTCTGCCATTCATTCACAAGTGGAGTTGTAAATTGAGAACGCATCAATGTCTCTGTCTCTCTCTTGGTCTGTTTCTCTGTCTCTCTCTTGGTCTGTCTGTGTCTGTCTTATTCTCTCTGTCTGTCTCTCTATGTCTCTCTCTCTCTCCTCTCTCTCTCTGTCTCTCGCTCCTCTCCCTGACCCAGATAAGCGAGGCGGGGGCAGCCTGCAGCACTGGCAGCTCCTGGACCGCATCCTCCAGCAGATCGTCTTACAGGACGACAAGGGAGAAGACCCCGATGCGGCGCCGCTGGAGAACTTCAGCGTCAAGAACATCATTCGCATGTAAGCCACCGTGAACCTGACCCACACACACACACAGAACCTTGCACTTTACTGTATACAGGTACTGGACGACACACATTCCCATCCTTCTTTCTATTTCCCTGTAGTCTGAGATGTGAGCACTTCTCTTTTTCCCTCTTCGTTTGTGAATTGGCTCGTGTCTCCGGAAGGTTCCTAGTTTCCTAGTGCACTCTCACAGCTTCACCAGCAAGAAGCTGTCTGTTGTCTACCGCAATTTGTATTTCAATCCCAAGCAAAAAGACACTTCATTGTAAGACAACCCCCCCCCCCCCCCCCCCCCCCCTCAGAGAAAACACAAAATTTGAGTCTCGATGCCAAGCAAAACAAGCAGTAGAATATGCAATAAACGGGTCACCACATCTATAAATTATTCCTCCCAGAGAAAACAACACAAACAGAAATAGTTTTGTGCCGGGCTGCTGCCTTTGCGTTTCTCCCTGCACTGCCTGCAGCGCGAGCGGACAATGTGATTGGACGACGGAGAGGAAGGTGATGTGGCAGCTAGGTTGGAGGAAGTGGCGCTCCATTGGATGAAGTGGCATGAAAGCGGAAGCCCGATATCAAAGAGAAACGGCCCTAATCCCATTAGGGATTAGGCAGGCCGGCCAAGTCTGGCCATGCTCAGGTGCTGCCAACCAGTGGCTTGGCAATAAAAAGATACCTCAGAAAAACATTTTCTTTCCAAAGCATAAAAACAGCCCTCTACATATCAATGGTGGATTTTACAATAAACCGCCTCCTGCCCGCCCACCCGCCCACCAAATAAATAATGTACTTACATTTCTTCACTGTGCTTTATTTGTGATGGATCTTCCCCCCCGGCCCCCCCCCACACACACACACACACACACACACACACACACACACACACACACACACACAGTCACTTCATTCTACGTAGTTGTTACACCCTCTTTCTTTCCTCGTCTGGCACTTCGTTTTCAGTCTTCCCCTAGTCCAGTTCATCTGGCAAACGTGTGGGTTTGATCAGTCATTCAGTTGTTTAGTCTCGGCAGTGAAAGTGCAGTGGAGGGGGAAGGTGTGTGGGGGGGCAGACTTGGCCCAATGTAATACCCCCCCCCCCCCCCCCCCCCATTCCATCACCCATTTTAGCGCCACAGCTGCTGTTTTATGCGATCAGCAGCACACTTGAGAGTAGTTCTGTTTAGCCGTAGAAAGAGAGCAGGTTTGGTCAAAGCATCCAGTACCTCTCCGTCATTGTCACCCCGGAGGCCATCAGGCCGGTCCAACCTCACAGTCCGGTCTGATTCCATAAGACTTGCAGTGTGTCCAGAAGCGAGAGCTAATTATCCTTCGGTTCGAGGATATATTTTTGGCTCGTAATGTTGGCCGCCTGCCGAAGGGTAAATATTTTAGCGGCGCGGCGGCTAGAGCAGAGTGTGGGGCGGGGGGGCAGGTAAAGCAAACAGAGGACCTGGTTGTAAATCACTGGCGGTTGGCGTGGCGACGGCTATGACCGCTCGCTTGCGCGCCTGACCAGAAATGTAACACTCTTCCTGAAGTGAAAAAAAAAACGCAAAAGATATTTATTACAGTGGAAATGTTTTTGACAAAAAAAAGGCCATTATTTTTAATGAACGGTCTATGAATCGTTTTCTTGAGCAGCAGAAGAATTGGCTTCATTATAAAGTCTACACGGTTGTGTTGGTTTAAGAAGTACTTTGTTGTAAAACTGATTTTCACGATGACAAAGATGAGAGGCGCTTGCAGGTTGTGTTTTGTGTTTGATTCTCCTGATCAGTGAGTGACTTGCTGTTCGACAACCTCCTCTTTGTCTTGTCTGCTCTCTGTGCCTGCTGCTGTCTGTATCATTATTCATGTGTTTTCTTACTCTCTTAGATCTAGCCACGGCTACCTTCGAGGCTCCAGGTGTCATTTTCTCTATTCCCCTCTCATAACGTCTAAAACCCTTCCATCTGATTAAACTTATAACCTAAAGTACAAGGACTCTCTCTGGCAACATTAATGTTACCGGTCGACTCAACTTCACGTCAAAACGATCCACTTAAAACCTATTCAAACCATCCGTCTGGAACTTGCCATAACTGTGGATATAACTTGATTGCAACCTCACGGCATTGATTTTTACCGTAAACCTTATGCTATGCAGCTTATGCGGTTCAGTTCTGGCAAGCATTCTGAATTTCATGCGCATATATTGGAAATCGACCACGATTCCCAGTAAAAGAATAATTGCCAAACCATACAAAGCTGAATTTCATTAAATCTTTGAGGTATGGCACCTAGTAAGACTGCAATTGATCCCTAACTCCACCCGTCTTGCTTCCTAAGCGCTCTTGAATGAGCGAGGCTCGTGCCATGTCTTGTAAATCCTTCGGAGGTTCAGTTTCATGCTTGTGTCTTTTCCTGTTCTCCTCCTGCAGGTTGGTCAACGAGAACGAGGTGAAGCAGTGGCGAGAGCAGGCAGAGAAGTTCAGGAAAGGTGAGGCTCGTTGTTGGTAACACTGCACCCTGTTGGTTCATGAACGTACTGCATCTAACATGTGCTAAACACCTGGGGCCTCATGTACTAAGACTTGCGTGGATTTCTTACTAAAACTTTGCGGATGCCCAAATCTGGAAAGCTGCTGCGCACAAATAAATCCGGATGTATCAATCCTTGCGTAAGCACAATTTCGCGCAGATTCTCTTTGTACATCCCAATTGACGTGAAATTGAGCGCACATGCACGAGCCCGACTCTCCGCCCTGTCTCCTCCCTCATTGAATATGCTAATTAGTATAAATAGGCCTGCAGTAGTGCGCTTGTTAGGAGAAAGGAGATAATGGAGAAAGGAAGAGAATCAAGGGCATTAATGATATTAATTCCAACCTGCTGCAACAAATAACTGGGGCCTTAAAAGACATTAATGAAACATTAAAAGAACTAGTTAAAAAATGAATGTTGTCTCCGTTTACCTTTTTTATATTCTTGCTATTAACTGCTGCCGAGTTCGAATGGCTTCTGCATTGGGCTGCGCATTGTTTGGTCCGGGGTCTGGATCGTCTGAGGGCCATTACCTCGTGTAATGGCACGCCGTGCCTGTGCGCAATATTGTGCAGAACCCCACATGCCTGCACAATGCGGCACACCTTTTCAGGGTGATAGAGCATCCCCCCGCTCCGGTCAAGGCAGCGCCACCGGCTTTTGAGCTGCCCTATCGCTCTTTCCACGACTGACTGAGTGCGTGCATGGATATTGTTATATCTCTACTCTCGGACAGTCAGTGGGTTGGCGAGGGGGGTTAACAGCCATGGTCATAAGGGGGAATTGGTACAATTACAGCATAGGCTACCCAACATAGATTGAAGTCAATTCGCTTTAAAGTGTTTTACCAATTAGCCACCCAACACACACTGCCAGGCTCCAACCTATTCCCAACCGAGCTGTTAGTCAGGACGAATGAATCATGGGTTGACCCAGGCCACCTTGCCACGATATTCGTAAGGCGCATTTGGGCATCACAGATTATTTGCACGTTTAAGGAATGAAAGTGTCCTATTCACGTACGCATATTCCCCTTCAGATGGCGCCTTTATTGCAATGTGTGTGCAGTCGATCGCTCCGATTACATTGGGAAAACCGGCTATCTCTGCAAAAAAGAGGATAGGCCTATAGCTTTTGGAAATCTGAATCGGCTGATAAGCCAGTCGTCATCGTGACACCCGTTCATTTCGAATGCGACCATTCGCAATATCTTCTAACAAGGCCAAGACTGCCATTGTCAACCTCTCGATTATTGCAACATTTTGCGCGTGCTTTTATATTCTCATTAATTTGGATGCATGCTGACGATAGGTTGTCCCCATACACCCAAGGTGACAATAATATGTACATAATTAGAAGTTGTCCGACTGGTTCATTGATGGATTGATTTTAAGTAACAATGGCTTGTGCTTACTCCACGCAACATCAAATGATATTGCAGTCAAGAATTTCACGACAAATGCGTGGAGAGAGATCCATTAGGCCAGATGTCATGCAAAATATGTAACGTTTAATAAACAAGTCGTCACTGAAAATAATATAGCTTGGGCTTCCTTTTAATTTACTTTTAATTCAATATTGACAATTTAATTTTATGTGTCTGTTTAAGTTTAGCCTAATATCTACAACAGTGTCACATTATGCCTCTCGACAACAATAACGCATGATTGAAGTGCAGCCCGACGTACAAATCCACTTTTTACTAGCCCCATATTGCAATATTACTTCATGACTCGTGATCGCGTAGCCTAATGTTGTTGCGCTGCATTGCCTCTATGTGCCGCCAACTGACAAAATGCAGCAGAAATGTGCGTAAGCAAGGCATTTAGTTTGCGTGGAGAACCGCACTTTTTCACGTCAAGTCGGTCTTTGTACATCCGAACGTTTGCGTGAGAAGTGGCTTACGCAGCTTTTTTGTGCGTAAGCAAGCTTTGTACATGAGGCCCCTGATCTTCTGGGGGGGACACGGCACAGAGCCTGGGCTGGAAATCAGTGACTGCAAGGGGTAGAGTTATGCCGTGTTTACTGTTTCGTTATGGAGATATTCTACTGAAGAAAACTCATTCGCGCAAGTGGATGAAACTTTCAGAAGAGGATTTTAATTAGTGTTGCACCGATACCATTTTTTGGCCCCCGATACCGATACCGATACCCGGCTGTGCAGTATCGGCCGATACCGATACCATACCGATACCACGCCGTTTGGAGAAAAAAAAAAAAAAAATATATATATATATATATACAAGCTTTTTTTCTTCTAATACTAAAGAACTGCATACTCACTTGGATGTAAAATCATTGCTATCATGGCTTGGTCAGGAATACACAGTAAATCCAGAAGAACTTTTTTATTGCCTACCTGTTATGGGTGACAATAATTGAATATGCCAAAATAGTGCAATATCCATGTAATTACAACATGTAAATCGTAGTGCAACAAGAAGTTAAATTAAATTAAAATAAGAAATAATATACATATGAGGTAGAGAGTGCATGGCATTAAGGCCTATCTGAGGTAAGAACAAATCAGAATTGCAATAAGAAATTACTTCCTCCTGTAAGGTCTAGGCTGATGTGCACTCCTCTAAGTGCAGCCAGGGTAAAATAAATAAAATAAAATAAATAAAAGGTGTCCTATGGCAACAAGTTACAACTCCAAAATCCACATTGAAAAAACTAAAACGAGCAGTGGCAAAAATAACTGCAGTGAGTGCAGTGAGTGAAGGGAGAGAATGTCTCTATGATGTCCTCTATGATGTCCTCTATGATTTGACAACATTACATTTGGCAAAATCGGTGTTTATTTGGGATGATCATTTCCGTAAATATGATTGGGGAGTAACCCGACGAGGTGTCCATTAACAGAAATGAATGGACGACGCGGAGGCGTGAACCGTCCGACGCGAAGCGGAGGGTTGCTTCCGCGAAGTACCATGGTCACTTACGAAAGAATGAAATATGTAATCAATTAATAATACTTTAATGTGTTTTAGAGTGAAAATCGTGAGGGTTTTTTTATTTTTACAAGTCGAGCAGACTATTTAATATCTCCCGTATGCAGGCGTTGCCAAGCAACGTGGCCATAGCGTCTTCATAGCGTCGACGTCTTTCCTAGGTGTAAATCAAAGATGGTGTAAATAAACACTTTTTAACCTACACTCTCCAGCCAATCGGAGTAATTCTGTTTTTAATGACTTTATCAAGTAACTTTCCGTGATCAACGATGTCGGTAAATGGGCTGTGCTACAGCAGTAGTTGCGTGGTGGTGTTTAGCGCGTGTGGCGCGCTGGCCTTTTAAATTTAAAAAAAAAGCAAGAACGAACATTCTGAAGGGGACAAAAGCGACAAAAGCGACTTAGGTGGAGTGGACAAGGAGGATTCCTCTTTGTGCGCTTTCGGTGTGAACGCACAGAAAGACACAAGGCGCTGCGTTCCAAGTTTCATATTAGTATCTGTAAATGGCATCGGCGCATTATTTGTTCGTACTCGTCGATACCGATGCCAGCATTTTAGTGCGGTATCGGGGCCCCTCCCGATACTAGTATCGGTATCGGTGCAACACTAATTTTAATAAGTGGCCAGTCTACATGGTGTTGATTTGAAAACTTTACACACACTTTTTTACAGTTTACTACTGCTGGCCGAGTTTGTGTTCACCAATTACGCGCTTACAGATACCCGCCTCCAGTAACATGATTGGTCGAAGCCAATATTAAGCGAAAGAAAGTGAAACGCCCCATTCACCCAGTTTTGAGCTCATCTGCGATCGGACTTTAGATGTGAATATAAAGTCTGATTGTTGAGTCTCAGTTGCACATTCTAGCGGTTGTCTGCCGCTGTAACTATACATTTTATTTTTGTAAATGTCTGTAAACCTGAGAATCGTCCATGTTTTATCCCACCGATGGGTACTCACAAACAAACAAAATTATTATTTTGTTTGTTTAGTTTTGTTATTTCTTTGTTTTAACTTTTTCCCTCCGCGTGTAGATCACGCAGAGCTGATGGCTAAGCTGGAGCGCAAGGAGCGGGAGTGTGAGACCAAGACCCAGGAGAAGGAGGACATGATGAAGACGCTGAACAAGATGAAGGACAAGCTGCAGCGCGAGGGCGAGGAGCTGCGCTCGGCCCGCGAGCACGTCCAAGACCTGTCGTCGCGGATCCACGACTTTTCCGTGAGACTCATGTTTACACATGGCAACATTGAACAAAAGCGATTTCGTAATTAAGAGTTGATTGTTCTTTTCTTCTGGAGGAGGAGTGTGGTCGTCGTGTTGATTCAGGGCCCTTAGCCCCAGAGTCCCAAGTCCTCCAGGATATTGCAATTATCTTATTAAACAGCGAAGGATCTGGTTGGAAATGTTCCACAAGTTATTTATTACTGGAGCCCCACCCCACAACGCTGTATGGATTGTTAGTTTATTCCTGTCGGTAGCTTGAAGATAATTGATGCTTTCAAATAGGAAGTTTGCATAACTACAATCACAATAAAAGATGCCATTTTTGTGTCGGATTTGTTGTCTTAATCTTAATCTGAACCTTTCTTGTCGTCTTGTCTCGAAGGGAGGAAATATGTCATTCCCGTCCGCTCCTGCCCCTCCCGGGGCCCCCGTGGCTCCGCCTCCTCCACCCATGATGGGTGGCTTCCCTCCTCCTCCTCCTCCACCTCTGCTCTCTTTCGGCTGCCCGCCTCCTCCGCCGCCACCTCCTCCCGGAGGCCCACCCCCGCCGCCCGGAGCCCCACCTCTCTTCGGAGCCCCGCCCCCTCCGGCTCCGCCCTCATTCGGCATGACGAGCAGCCTGCGCTCCAAGTCCATCCCCCAGCCCTCCCATCCCCTCAAGTCATTCAACTGGGCCAAGCTGGGAGAGGTATCCACTGTCTTGTATTGGACTCCAAGCACGGCATGTGTTTTGCACATGTCTGAGCTTAGACGTATGTGTGTTGCTAGATATTGATTGTGGAATGAGCTTTACAACTTTTCCCACATGGTGTAAAATGTACTTCAAAGAGTCTCTGAACTCATAAAATCACATTCATAAACTGTAGGTTTCTTTCAAAAGGTTACATGATCCAGTAATGCATAGGAAGATACCATGAATGACCACCGTCATTTCAGTATTTATATATGATATGTATACTTTTATTCAACAGTGAGATCGTATTATCCCTAAATTAAAAAAGTAAAGAAGCTGTGTGTTTGAAACATTCAACTCGTCTTATATTTGGTCATACAACAAACCTCGGACCGATCCGCTAATGTTTCGTAAAACTTTGTCATGGTATAGTTCTTCACTTATCTCATGCACAGCCCATGGCATGGGATTTTTGCAGGCTATCCAATCCTGAATTGAGTCTTAACTTCTTTAATTGTAAACTGCTTTTTTTCCCAGAATAAGATCACCGGAACCATCTGGCACGATATCGATGATCTGCGAGCTTTCCAGATCTTGGACCTCAAGGACATTGAGAAGATGTTCTCAGCCTACCAGCGACAGCAGGTTTGCTCCTTGTGTTGCCCATGCTTGCATTGTGGGCTATACAGATATGTGGAACTGCACTTGTGTTACTTAACATTGGTGTTAATGGGGAGGGTATGGATTATCATCGTTATTGATTTGCCTTTTGAAATGGATACATTGTGTTTGCGTGTGCGCGCGTGCGTGCGCCAAAATGCCTGGGCTCTGCTAACCGCAGCTGGTCACTCCTGTGTGTGAAGTGTGTGTGTGAAGTGTGTGTGTGAAGTGTGTGTGTGAAGTGTGTGTGTGAAGTGTGTGTGTGTGTGTGTGTGTGTGTGTGTGTGTGTGTGTGTGTGTGTGTGTGTGTGTGGGGCGATGAAGGAGGGAACTATGTAGATCCTCAGGGGCTCATCGGTCAATGTAATGCAGAAAGCCAACCAACGTAGAACAACATTAACCAAGTAGTTTATTTATTATGGTTTTCAAAAATGAAATGAATGGCCCACAATTCATCGCGGCGCTATAGGGTTTACTTCATCATATTTTGATAATGGAGTAGAAGTGTCTGATTAATCACAAAAATAGTTGCTATTAATCAGTTTTCATAATAAGGGTGCTACAAGCGTAATGGGAGGGCAATAGATATCTCCCTGCGGAGACATTGTGAAATTGTAACATTGGCTTTTCAATGAATTACACTCCTACAGTACCAGCCACATTAAATATGGTGCTTTTTTCCAGGCCTGTGTAGTTTAATGTGGGTTTGCAGTAGTCAGTGACAGTGATTTATGGTTGATATATGTTCAAACAGGGTGTGTTTTTACTGGCCCCTTTAACGGAGGTTATAGGAGGTTTTGTAGGAATATGGCCGCCGTGAAACCCAGGGCATCTCCGCGGCTATGATGACAACCCCGGTCCATTTGGCAACAGAGTCAGACAATATTCTAATATTTCAGTCTATGTTTGGTATACTTGCCTTCATAGGGCTTTTTTGGACAGAAATCAACTTGTTGTTTTTACTAGATCTGGGATAACCGTGTTCATTGTAGGTCATATGTTCTACAATGTGCTGCAATACCATCATTTCTACTGAATTCATTTTCCTTGATGCTGAGACTCCTGAAGAGGCTCTTGCTCCTTTACAAGTTCTCCTAACTTCTGCTTGTAGTGAGTAGTCGGAGTCTCACTCCACCACCTCGGTCCTGCGACTTGTGTTGCCGCTGGAAACGTGAACCTTTTGCATGTTGTTTACACTTATTGTTTGGGGTTTTGTTTCTTCCTCTCTCTCACTGCGCTCCTCGACTGGCTGGGTAGGAGCTGCTCAATAACCAATCCTTCAAACAGGTGAGTCGCAGGCCTCCCCAGCTTTTGTACCGTCTCCCCCTTATCCCGTACTCCCTGGTATCTTCCCTTCTCTTCTGTGATTCGTCGGACCGTCAACATAAAGGGGGAGGGGGGTGGGGGGGTCGGGGGAGTGCAGAAAGCCTCCACTCGTATATCTGTCTATGTGTTGTCTGTGTGTCTGTTGTATTGTTACTCCTCTTCTTATGTGTTGTACTCATTAGAGTTTATGAACCTCAATCTAGAAAGGGTCACGGCTCCTCTGTTGTAAACGCGGAATACAAAATACAAAAATCCTGAATCTTCTTATTCAAATGTACATCATGTGAATGGTGTTCAGCCTGTCCACCTGTAGTGGTCTACAGCATGTCTTGGTTGGGGTTCAGAACATCAATCTTATTAATGTTCAGTAGCGTTGTCCGACTAATTCGACACATCCCCATGTGCATAATACGGTCATCACCATAACCAAATTGTTGCCTCAGTCCCCATATTTTATGGTGACTTTGTATAGAAAACCCTGAATGAGCGTGTTGGCATTAATAATGTTGGATATCAAAAAAAGACACATGAGTACATGGATAAGTAAAAATACAAACGCAATCTGACACTTGATGAAAACTTCTCACATAAACTATAAACTGTAATCCATCACAGATGCCCTTGAGCATGTGAATAAAAGAAATGTCTTTGGGAGTTAGCCCCTGGAGCCTCGATCCAGTGCCGACCTCTATGGTCTTGTCGGTCACAGCGGGCAACGTAGGCCCTTGAAAAGAGTCGCAGTCTTTACAGGCTGCATCTGTTTTACACACACACACACCATGCCCAGTTACCGCAGCAAGCAGGAAACCAGATGAGGCCACAAATAGCATTTGCTATTCCACGTAAACTCCAAATGTATATCAGACAGAAGTATTCTTTACCCGTGTGTGTGTGTGTGTGTGTGTTTTTCTAATTCAAGATTTGTGTGGAGCGTGCAAAAATATCTGAGGCCTCAACTGAGTTTTTCTTTTTTTTTTCTTTGTAAGATTTTATTTCCTGTTCTGCAGTGAGGTTTATAGGACTTCATGCGCCCAGTGTTGACTCGCCAAAACCAATCCACTCCCAAGACTGCTGCTAGATTTGCTGCCCTTAGCCCCACGGGCCAACGACGGCTGAGCTTTTTCACGACATCTTCAGATATTTGCAGAATGTTTTTATATGCCTCCCGTGATTTTGGTCTAGAGGAGTCATGACTACGCTCGCCTTTCTAGCTCTCGCCCTCATAAACGGCGCGTAACACCTGATACATGCAGTAGGACTTGGCCAAGGCTTTTATTTAAACTGGTGGTAGAGGCCCGGCATTTTGCTCCTGATGGATGATTTGGCAACACGTTGCCCGGCACTTAATCACGGTGCCGATCATCGGGTTCCAAATGGTTAGCTTTATTAAAACAGCACCAGAGTGATTGGTTCCATAATGGCAGCTCTCCACAGGCTTTAGCTGTGGTTGTGTCCTGTGGTCTCGTCGTTCCTGACGCCACTGGAGCGTGACACCTCGGCCGCAAGTCAGATCTGAGGCATCGCAGCCTCCACCTTGACACTCATTACATGTATGTCGGGGGGGGGGGGGGGGGGGGGGAACATTTCGTATTTTTTTTAAATCTAACATGCTTTTTTTTGTTGTCGTCTTGTTTTGTCTCTGTGCAGAAAGAAACGGGGTCTATGGATGACCTGTACGTGAGCACGAGGAAGGTCAAAGAGCTGTCGGTCATCGATGGCCGCCGCGCGCAGAACTGCGTCATCCTGCTCTCAAAGTACGGCTCTCAAACATCCTTGTTGCGTTTTGAACATCTGCATACAAGTGGCAACGCGCGTTCAAGTACATCTCTGGTCTGTTTTTTTGCACATGAACAAAAGAGTGCAATAGGACGTATGAAGACCACATCGTGCATATCATTTTGGGAGAGCAGAGGTGTTCAGACCATGTATGGAAATGCTTAGGAGCAGGAAGTGAACCAAAGGTCTCTTCAGGACATCTGTTGAAATAATTCAGTTACATTTCATTGATTCCATTTAGGTAAAGTGGGTTGGGAACAAAGTGCAAAGCACTAAGACACTCATTATCTATATTGTAACTTCTAAATTGATCGTGGCCTCCCAGCAAGTGCTCAGTGATCCGCTATACCTTAACTCCAATCAATTTGCACCATTTAGGGTCAGCTTCACAATATGGCTGCTTGTATACATCCTCACACCACCACAGCCCCTGTTTTAAGACACACCGACATCTGAAACCCTCCCTTGCGGATCCATAAACAGAACTTCCAGCTCTCTGTGATCAGAACTGACGAACACAAGCAGCATGACGGTCAAACTCGCTAGGGGTCGGTTTCCAATGATGAACGATCCCCGGGGGCCCGGAGCAGGGCCTAATGGGGCCAGCGAGGGGTCGATGTGAGCTCTGTTGGGCCGGCTGAACACACTATTGATCACAACTAGCTTACCCTAACCATTGATCAGATGCACTAACCACATCTGCTCCGTACTCACAAGTGAGAAAAATCTAAGTGCAATAATAGCCTGTGTGTGTGTGTGTGTGTGTGTGTGTGTGTGTGTGTGTGTGTGTGTGTGTGTGTGTGTGTGTGTGTGTGTGTGTGTGTGTGTGTGTGTGTGTGTGTGTGTGTGTGTGTGTGTGTGTGTGTGTGACCTACACAATAGAGTTTCTGAAAAGATGAATCAATATTCATTGATCACGTTTGTCACTAGAAGCTCTGTGGGACAATACAATGTGCAGCAATGTGTGACTGGTGTCTTGCAGGTTAAAAATGAGCAACGAGGAGATCAGGAGGGCCATCCTGGAGATGGACGAGAGGGAGGAGCTAGCCAAAGACATGCTGGAGCAGGTAAGGTCCACTCGGCATGAGGGCAATGCAACAAAGGCAGAGCAATCCATTCAGACCATATTGATCCAACTGCCATCAATGTTTTGATTGGGATTAACTAGAATCTGAAAAGTTGTTTCACTTCATCAACTAGTCATCCTAACTGACGAGGGTAATTGGCCATATAGCTCTTAATACTAAGTGCTAGAGGTTAAACGCGCACTGGTTTTTGTCTTTGAATAGTTCATATATATTGACTGGACAAAGGTAAATCGGTGTCTGCAAGAAGTTTTGTCTGCGCAAGGTTCATTCATATGAGCTGATGACGAATAAAAGAGAAGGGGAAGAAAAGTCAATATTTGGATAACTTTGCCAGAGGACATTGCCAGGAAGTGTCATCTCGTTTGGAGTGGCTCCCTCTGTTTGCCTGCGAGTGCATGTTCACCACTGTTCCCCTGTTCTCCCGTGGTCACCTGGCAGTTGTTGAAGTTCATCCCAGAGAAGAGTGACATCGACCTCCTGGAGGAACACAAACACGAGCTGGAGCGCATGGCCCGCGCCGACCGCTTCCTCTACGAGATGAGCCGGTAACAAAAAACACCACGCCAACCTTTTCCTCTAAATAGAATAATATGCTTCTGTATGGACGTTTTTTGAGGGATTTTTGATGGGGGGTCCATATGGGAAGCAAGCTCTTGAACCTTAATAGCTTCTGTAGAGAACCACTTGAACGAACACACTCCGAGTCTCCATATTGGCACAAAAGAACGGTTTGAACTCGTTCTGGGTTTGCACTATGTATTATTTGGCTTTTTATCTTCTGTTTTGAAACATTAGCTTGCTAAGTTACTCTTGTTTTCGGTCGGGACCGAGAAAACAGCACCCCCCCCCCCCCCCCCCCTGCCCTCTTGGGATTGAGTTTTTGCCACTCAATACCTCCGCTTCCCTTTTGAAATCCCTTCCTGCGCCCTCCCTCAGTGACCTCTGAGGAAGCGCAAGTAGGGTTGATGGGGGGTGGGGGGGTGTTGGTGGCCTTTGTGTCACAGGCGAGACAAAAAGAAATGTTATTACATCTGATATGACATGATCATTCAATTTGTGTTAAGCTGCTCGTAAGTGATACAGGATATGCTCATGAATACAAACCAAATGGAAAAAAATATGATTGCGTGTTTTGGACAGTGTTACAGCAATGACAGATGGGTGTCACGACTGCCAAAAGATTTGTTTCGTCCCTCACATGCTGTTTCTATGGCATCCCTCAGGATTGACCACTACCAGCAGAGATTACAGGCGCTGTTCTTCAAGAAGAAGTTTGCTGAGCGACTGGCAGAAACCAAACCCAAGGTTGAAGGTGAGGAGAAACGGAGCATAGACAGGCGACAAGTCGGACCAAACCATTGCCCATAATTAACCCTATTATAGAATTTGTGAAACTAGTTTATTGAAAAATGCTTGTCATAGATACGGTGCCAGGAAGATGCTATTTAATTCCTATAATATGCATCTAGGTGATCTCATTACCATGACTGTGAATAGAAATGCACCTGAAGAGGGACAATGTAACAAGTTAATTAAATGTGGGTTTGTCTATAAAGGATCCATTGAAACCCATTGAATAGTGTAACTACATGTTAGTTGTGTGTGGGTGGGAATTTGTGTGTGTGTGTGTGTGTGTGTGTGTGTGTGTCTGGCTAACTGTATGCTGCAGTTGGTCCTTTTTCCTAGCTTAAATATAACGTTAGGTTACCAGGGAAGCTGTTTTGGAAAACTGGCACATGTTGAGAGAGGAGAGTCACTCTCGTAAAGGCTATGGCTTGATGCTTCAAAGAGCAAGGGAAAGTCTTCTGGGGAAGCCAAAGTTGTGTGTGTGTGTGTGTGTGTGTGTGTGTTCATTTAACAATCAACCAATACCAAGCCGTTCATAGAATTTACGGGAACTCATTCTCGTCTCTGAGAAGGCATTTTCTATTACACTTCTTTACTACACTGTTGCTCTTTGTTGCTGTATGCATACGAAAACAGAAGGATACTTTATTAGATTAATATAATTCTAGCAAATGGTACACTAAAGGGTATTGCATAATAAATAAATAATATGATGCTGGGTTTAAAAGTGATGTATCTTCTATAGATGAAAGTGATAGTGTTTGCTGGAGTGGAAAGAGGTTTCAAGTTAAAGTCGTTAGAGCAAGGAAATATAGCATGGTGTTTGGGTATTGGTGGTAGCATCATACTATGGTGTATTTGATGCTTCCCGCAGTTCAGTATTAACCCTGCTCATCAATTTCAGTGCTTCAATGTTTTCACCACCTCTGTGATATACCGATGCAATGCAATACAAGTAAAGACTTCATTTCCCAGGACCACCCAGTGGGTTCAATGGCAGCGCTACAGAACAGACAGCAGCACACAGCCAAAACAGGGGAGCTCCATCCAGAGGGGAGAGAGGAAGAGAGGGAGAGCGAGAGAGAGGGAGAGAGGGGGGGCGAGGGAGGGAGAGGGAGAGGGGGGGGGAGAGGGAGAGAGAGGGGGAGAGGGAGAGGGAGAGAGAGAGAGAGAGGGAGAGAGAGAGAGAGAGAGAGAGAGAGAGAGAGAGAGAGAGAGAGAGAGAGAGAGAGAGAGAGAGAGAGAGAGAGAGAGAGAGAGAGAGAGAGAGAGAGAGAGATTCCATGTTGTGTAATGGCAGGAAGAGCCTTAAGTGCAACAATATGGGTTCTGTTTCTGGTTCACACTGAGGCAGTCCAGCATGGGAGTGGAAAGCACCTGCTACCTAGCCAATACACTTCATACTGGGTTTATTTTCTTTCCAGACAGAGGGGGCTTCTGGGTAATAGACAAATGGAAGCTCTTGATGGGTTGACGTATAGCTTTCTTTGTTTGGCCCAGGGGCCAAGTCTTCCTCCTAAGGCACCTCAGGCTTTAGCATATATCATATGTTAGCCAGCGCTCAGTGGAAAAAAAAGAAGAGCACAATAAAGTACAATAGAACAAGTTAAGTCAAGCGAGCTAGTTTCTTCTTTTTACATTTTGGTGTATGAATGGCATAGGGTTTCTACCTTAACACTATCTCCAGCCATCTTCTTCAGGTAGAAGAGCGATGAGGATGAATAAGTATGAAGACAAACTGAACACCTGAACAAAGTGTTGCCAATGGTTTTCTACAATGCAATGTTTTTTTTCCCCCTCAAATCAAACCATTTCAATGAATAATAAACAGCCATGTTCTCCCTCTCCTCTGCCAGCCATCCTCAGTGCTTCCAAGGAGGTGGTGCGGAGCAAGCGTCTCACCCAGGTCCTGGAGGTGGTCCTGGCCTTCGGCAACTTCATGAACAAGGGCCAGCGGGGCAACGCCTACGGCTTCAAGGTCTCCAGCCTCAACAAGATCGCCGACACCAAGTCCAGTATAGACCGGTAGGGGACACTCACTTAACAAAAGCAAATCATGCATTCCAAACTCAAACTCTTGGACTGGGGATTGATTGCTACTCGGGTGGTACATGGGTCTCTTGGAAATGTAGCACTGGATGAAGACTGAATGGACAAGAAGAAGGCAAAAAGAATATCAATGCAGCATCTTGGATAATCATACTTTACCTTTTGTACCCTTTGAGATAACAAAATCCATTTGAGTATATGATCTCTACGAATCAATTTATATTAGCAGTGGCAGTTATTATATTTACAGTATATTAGCAGTTAATCCTTTTCTTAAGGATTGAAACCAGGTTTCAAGGTTTGTTTTTGTTCTAATGTGGTCTGGTGAAGCCCCTTTGAAGCTGTGATAAATTTAGGGCTGCAACAATTAGTTGATTAGTCGTTCGACAGAAAATTAATCTAATCAAATTTGTATAATCGATTAATCGTTTAGGTCATTTATCAAGTACAAATACCAAACATTTGCTTTCTTGATGCTTCAGGAATTCAAATGTTTGGTTCATGGATCATTATAAAATGAATACTTTATTCATTGGCTGCTTGTCAGATAAAGCGAGTAAATCACTTTGGACTCTGGTAACTTGTGTTGCATTTTCTATTATTTATGGCATTTTCTCGACTAAATGATGAATCAATTCATTGTCAAATTGATGGTTACATTAATCAACTTTGAAAATAATCATTAGTTGCAGCCCTAGATACATGACACTCACGCTCAATGTCCACTATACGCGAATTGCCGCGCGGCCAATTCCGCCTCCATTCACTTTCTATGGGACGCGAGCAATTCGCTGTGCAAAGCACGCTGGGATTGCTTGCGGCGCGGAGCCAGCTGCGGCGCTGCCTGCCTCCGCTTCTAAATTTGCATAAAGTTCAAAAAATGCAACTTTATGCAAATGTGCGCGGCGTGAATCCACGCGGTCACCAATCAACAAACAGGAGGTGGGCGGTGGGCGTGACGTTGTGATTCATTACCACAATGCGAGCGGGAGCTAGTTGATCCACTACTCAACACGCCCCCCGCGAACGAGTCTTCAAGGCCGCGCGATGTCACACGGATAATTCGCGTATAGTGGACATTGAGCGTTATACTCCTGTATCCATACAACTGGGTTGACTAGGCTGCTGTGTGTTTGCCAGGAACATCACCATGCTGCACTACCTGATCATGATCTTCGAGAAGAACTACCCCGACACACTGCACATCCAGCAGGACCTGGGCAGTATACAGGAGGCGGCCAAAGTCAAGTGAGTACCGTCTGGGTTGAAAATACCCCAGCCTGCTGTGTGGACATATCGGGTGAAGTGTGTGTGTGTGTGTATGATCTTCCCACTGTTAAATGCATTTGTAAAATAACATAATAGTAATAATAATCATCATAATCATATACATATCTCATATACATATAATCAAAAAAATGCTACATTAAAGGGATTTAATGCTTAGTGAGTCAGCAAAAAAACACCTGAAGCCCAATGGGACTACAGTTAAAAGAGTTAAAACCATCATGGAAAGAGAATGGTTCTCCAATGTCTCGCTCTTCCTTCCCCCTCTCCCTCCCTCTAGTATGGCAGAGCTGGAGAAGGAGGTACACAACATCAAGAGTGGACTGAGGGCTCTTGAGGCGGTGAGTGGTCCTCCTCCTCCCTCCACCCTGTAGTTATAGCGTACATTGCAGCCAGTAAAAGCTGCTTACATTTGTGTGCGAATCGCACTTGCATTTTTTTGAGGTCGCTTTCTATTAGTTTCTCAACCCCCTCCCCTCCTCTCGCCGCCCCCCCCCCCCCCCCCCACCCCTACTGCAGGAGCTGCAGTACCAGCAGAGCAGGACGCGGGAGCGTGGCGACAAGTTTGTGGCCGTGATCGGCGACTTCATCACCGTGGCAGGCTTCAGCTTCTCTGAGCTGGAGGACCAGCTGAGCGAGGCCAAGGACAAGGTAAGCCACCCGCCCCCCCCACCCCCATCGCCCCCACCCATCTTTGTAACGGGATGGGCAAAGCGAAAGGAAAGTGCAAAAGGCAAATATATCCTCATAGGGAATATCACAGGGGAAACAGTGTTTCAATCTTTTTTTTAAATTCTGAAAACAAAAATGGAAATGACACAAAGTGTCAGTATATATAGTCTACACCCTCTCCTCTCGTCCTCCGCCGTGGACGTGTTCCTCACAAAGCAGCCGTGCAGAGGCGCAGGGTTTTCCCCTGCATTAAGACTTCTGTCGGCTTGGCGACGCTGAAGGAGGACCATGAGTCAACTAGAGCCACCCACCCAGGCTCTCAGTCTCCATAGCAACTTATGTTTGCATGCTGTGTGTGCGTGTGTGTGTGTGTGTGTGTGTGTGTGTGTGTGTGTGTGTGTGTGTGTGTGTGTGTGTGTGTGTGTGTGTGTGTGTGTGTGTGTGTGTGTGTGTGTGTGTCTCCTTAAGATTGTGTATTGCTCGCCACACATGGCTAACATCCATTAAAAAAGGGATTACAGTTGTCCAAGGTCACGGAGGGTTATTGGGACAGAGGCTGCCAAAGCTAGGAAGGGATTTATTTCCCCTCATCTCCTCCGCAGAGATTGTTTGGGATTTGACAGACGTCCGCACTCCCACGCATTACAGACAATGCAATGTTTAGTGTCTTTCCAGCAGCAAAACTGTAACATTTTTAATTCCCGTGTAGGACATCATCATCTGTTTCTGTATGTTTAAGCATGCAGATGAAAATATTGAATCTAGGTCAGCAGTGACAAAAAATTAAACGGAGCAGAAAAGAGTGTTTCTACATTCAGCCAAAGCTTTGCGGGGCAAGGGTTTATCTGTGACTCATACAAAACACACTCACACAACTCCGCTCGTCGCCGCTAACACAGATTTTAACAGGTGGCGACACCCACTTTAACAGGTGGCATCTCTACTACCCAAACTCCTTTTTAATAAAACCCTCAATTAAAAAGCCAGCTCTGATCTGAGTTGATATCATCTGCTTTGCATAGCGATTTCTTTTTATAATTTTGTCTCACTTTTTGAGAATACGGAGGCTAAATTGGCTCGTAAGTATGTCCTGGCACACAAGCAAGGCACAGCTTGGGAGAGAGGAGATGACATATGGTGGTCCACACGCAAAGTCTTACATAAAGTGCATGTGTGTGTCATAAACACACACTCTATACTATAAATAGATAGATTATGTTTAAGATGGCTGTTTTCTTTCTCTATGCAAAATAAAGGCACGTGTTTGCTTGGGTTGCTTGCTAAACTGATCCGTTCCCTTGTTGTTGTTTTTGTTTCCCTCTCCGCCGTCCGTCCGTCCGTCCGTCCACATCTGTTGGTTCTCCTCTGCGCGTGTCCAGTACAACAAGTCCCTGAAGCACTTTGGCGAGGAGGAGGGCCGCATGCAGCCCGACGAGTTCTTTGGCATCTTCGACACCTTCCTGCAGTCATTCGGCGAGGCCCGGCTGGACCTGGAGAACATGCAGCGACGCAAGGACGAGGAGGAGAGGAGGGCACGCATGGAGGCCATGGTGAGAGAGGGAGGGGAGGGGGGGGGGGGGGGGGGGGAGAGAGTGAAGGGCATGGAGGCCAATGGTGAGAGAGGAGGAGGAAGAGGGGAGGAGAGAGGGAGCCAGAAAGGGAAGGGCATGGAGGCCATGGTGAGGGAGGGGGGGAGGGGAGGGGGGGAGGCCATGGTGAGGGAGGAGGAGCAGGAGAAGGAGGGAGATGTAGAGAGAGGGAGACAGGAGACAAAGGGAGGGAGAGAGGGGGGAAAAAAATGCCTGATGCTGATCTTTTCTAATCACTCTCTCCCTCTCTGTCTCTCTCTAGCTGAAGGAGCAGAGGGAGCGCGAGCGGCGGTCCAAGAAGGGCGGCGGCTCCGAGGAGGTGGGCGGGGAGTTTGACGACCTGGTGTCGGCGCTCCGCTCCGGCGAGGTCTTTGACAAAGACCTGAACAAGTTCAAACGCAATCGCAAACGCTCGGTCAACAGCCTGGCAGAGGGCGGTGGGCGGGAGCGGCCCGTGGCCAAAGTCACCTACTAACTAGACTAGGGATTGTAATACACACTTGACTCCAAATGGACGCCACGAGTCTGCCGCGGTTTTCGGTCCGGCAGGCGCGCGCACGCACGCAGTTACACCTTGCTTATTACTTATTAGTATTACGTTTAGTCTGGCTCCTCCAGGCCATCGATGAAGATTGAAGAGGGTCTACGTAAAAAAAAAACATGGGCTGCACTTGGACCTGTCGGGGTGTGTGTGTGTGTGTGTGTGTGTGTGTGTGTGTGTGTGTGTGTGTGTGTGTGTGTGTGTGTGTGTGTGTGTGTGTGTGTGTGTGTGTGTGTGTGTGTGTGTGTGTGTGTGTGTGTGGGCACGCCCTGCCATGCCAATTGAAGGACGTCACACCATTCTACGATGAGCTCTAGTTGAGCTGCTCTCCCACACCTTAGTTCCACCTGAACTCCCCTCTATGTTTAAGGTGGACCACTGTGATGACGTGTGACACCGCCATGTGTTTTGCGTTTGCTTTGACCACACTGCCCCGCCCCCCCCACCCCCTCCTTAACAGTCCCACAGTGTGGCCATCAGCAGTAGATCTGCCCGTCCCCTTATAGCGTACCCCCGGATTGACTCTGAAAGCACACAGGAAGTCGGCACCCGCCGGCGCACGCCCCCCCCCCCCCCCCCCCCCAAAAAAAATAAAATAAAGACGAGCTTGGATTGGCCGAGCCGGCCGGTCGCTCCCGCTCCGTCGCAGAACTGTCGACATGGGACATGAGAGGTACAACATCCTGTTTAGTTTTGCTTGTTTTTTTTGCCAACGTTTGCTTCGGTCTGGAAGTATTCTCCCCGCGCCACGCCACGCCATGTTACCCTTGGATGGCAAGTTTTGACCATTACAGATGGTTGGAAGCGGCTCTTACAGCGGGTGTGTGTAAGAAAAACACTTGGAGGCAGGTTTTGGGATATTGGTTGTCCTACCTGAGAGGGCGCTCCAGCACACAGCATTCCCACTTAGGAGAAGGAAGGAAGAGGGAAAGAGGATGAGTAGTCATATTCCTGGCAGACAGTTCCTGATGACATGGCACTTGTAAAGGAAAACATATTTTCAGCTTGTTCTTGGTTCACTGTGCAAAGTGGGCAGGGGTCAGGCTTCTGCTATGTTATTTCTGCAAATGTTACCAGAAGAGAAGTATTGCGTTGGCATTACCGAGTGCCAAAGAGTTGAAAATAAATTGTATATGTATTAATACAAGATATACTGCAATTAGGAGTATATATATTTAGATGCAGACAAGCTAATTGCAAAGATGTAGTTTTTTATGTTTTCATTGCATTATTTTGTCTTTTATACACCATGCATTATTTGACGCTATGACTTCACATTGCAAAACTGACTGCTATTGAAATGACTTTCCTTTTGTTTTGTACTTTTTTTTTTTACTTACAATTATTAGGACGTCTGCTTTAACTTCACCCACATTTGCACTGTCCCTTTCCCAGGGAGAATTGTGCCCTTTAGTACCGACTACATCTTAACCCACTGTGCTCTTCCATAAAACACACTGGGGGGGGGGGGGATACATGTTTGCCTGTCTGTGTTAAAATCATGTTGAATGTCACTTCATATGTTTAAAAATAAGCACAGGATGAACACAAACACTGCCTAAATGATGGAATAACAGGTTAGGCTTGTGTTGACGTTGCCAAAATCAGACCTTGGACACAAAGCGTCTCTTAAAAGATTGACCATTTTCTGATGGCTTTGATGGAAATACTGGTGTTTCGAAAGATTTGTACAAATGACCTGAGCATAGCCCGGAGACCGCTGTACCAGAGAACCAACACAATACGCCTGGAGAGAAACGGAGGAAAACTTCCGGTTTACATTTGACATGCAGTAGCACTTCACCAAGTTCTAGTTTGTGGACAAGATGGCAGCCCCGCTCACTGTGGCCTAGGTCCAGTTGTACGCTAAAGCCGTTTTAAATGATTATTTCCTGCGCTGCTAGTATGTAGACTGAGGGAAGATACAAGGCCAAATGTATGTGTGTTGCTGTTTAATGGAAAAGTCTGGTACAAAGTCTTCTGAAGGTTTTATGCTTAAGGTTGAATGAAAGGTGTGTATGTGTTAGGACCAGGGATTTGACATCTGAGTTTGAGATCACATGCAAGATGTCTACAAACACATGGGAGTGTTAGCCGAGCACATTATGGTAAATAATAATAATGTACTAAATCCTGTGTCTAAATCCTAATCTAGGTCAAATATGAACAAATCAAGAAGCTAATGGAACAGTCCCGTAACAAGGGGTAATAATGTTTTCCACGTTAATTTCCATTGTCATTAAATGCGATGCACCCTTTTGTTTGGTCAAAAGGATACTTGATTAGATACCAAACACAATTCAAATGGATAAAATGCTTAAAAAGCAAATATGTCTCAAAGGAGAGCACTTTAATCTTAAAGCACTTGACACATAGCTAACATAAGACCTCTTATAACACAAGGTAGCCAACATAAAACACCCCTAGTGTGTGTTTTTCAGCATTAACTTCCATTTACATTAGACATTCCCCTTCACAAACCCAGGTCCAAGTGTTTGCTCTGATGTGGTAAGCAGATAGAGGCCCACTCTGAGGTTCACAAGTCTTCATCTGAGATATTCATTAGTTGTGTGTGTGTGTGTTGTGCGTGTGTGTCTCCCCCCTTTGCTACAGTTACTAAAACCAAATATAACTCCCAGATATTTGACTTCAGTTCTCACCTTGCACCACTCAGATTTTCTTTTCTGATGTCCGCTGCTTTGGCTTCAATAACAGACGCTACAGAAGTCCTGCTGAAGTCCTCACCCAGAGCTTTAACCCATATTGTAAAAGAGACTATACCAACGAGTATGGCAACATTGTCAGTATTATTCGTATTGTTACATGTTTTGAGTGTGGGTGTATCGGCCATTGACTGGCTTAGGGGCGTAAAAGATGGAAAAACTAATAAAATACTCACTTGTTTCAATGCACTTTTTCAAAATGGTATATTTCCATTCACAGTATATATATATATATATATATATATATATATATATATATATATATACCATCATTTAGGCAGTTTTTGATCTAAGGGTAAACGATGGGTTGCATAGGGTGCACTATGGAGAAAGACAAAGTGTAAGTGAGTGGGGGGGTTACACTACGACTGGGCCGCTGGAACACAAAAAAACGCCAGGGGATTTGTAGAAACGACACAAACAACAAACAGCGGCATCTCCTCCATAGACGCTACAGCTGCAGCGTCTACAGAGTGCATTAGCATTGTTGTTGTTTTTCAATATTTCTTTCATCCTGTCTTTGCCACTTGTTATTGAAGAATAAATACAAATAATTATTAAAAGGGGGGGGTGACATCATGATCATGCAGTCCCTTCATGGCTACTGGGCGTCGACCTGCATGCCTATAACGAGGTGCACCGAGTGGGATCTTTTGAATTCTTATACACCCTTTAGTATAAAATTGCTTGCAACACTTTTGACTCCACCATTTGTACTGCCTACCGAAAGAACAGTTTTTTGCACCCACTTTTTGAAGTTGTATAATTGTGGGGGTCTATATATTTTTTTCATGGTTAGCCTACAAAGAAAATTTGAAATCCTCCACCGAAGGATGTACAGTTCAAAACATGTGTACACCATTCTGGATGTTGGAGATGAGATTTAAAAGACTAAAAGTTGAGGAATGTTACGATTTCCTGTAAATTGTACCTTATTTATTTGCCTTATTAAGTTTGCTACATTTTGTATGTATACGCATTACAATAAAATAAAAATAAAATGTTAAATATAAAATATAAAATGACAATATATGATTATACAGTGGTCCATGTATGTTGAATAGCTTTCAGACTTGTACAAGAATGAGAATCTCTTTCCCTTATTTCATTTCTTTAATTTTATTTTTTGTTTCGTATTTTCTTTGCCATCCCTGTGTCATTTTGTAGGGTTACAATAAACCTTTGTCCCTAACATGAACGTTGTTCTTTATTTCAGTTGATTTTCCGCCAATGCTGCCTGTTGGATGCATTATAACGAACTGTCCAGCAGGGGGCAGAATTGCCGCACATTCTGCCTTCTGGATGCATTGCTGCCAACTGCCCAGCAGTGGATAGTAACTCCCAGTGAAGGAAATGAGATGCAGTGGCCTCCAGTCTCCCCTACAACGTGCCCTCTATAGGGCAGGCTTTCCCACAGTGGCCTCCAGTCTCCCCTACAACGTGCCCTCTGTAGGGCAGGCTTTCCCACAGTGGTGCCATGACGACAGTCTAGGGGGCCCGCCAAATACTTTGATAAGATTTTGAATTTACCTCTCAAACCCTGCTTACATTCAAAATGGCCGCGAAAAAAAAAAGTCTGCGTTTTAGTAAGGGGTCGAAATGTTAGGCTTATATATAGCTAGCATTTTGATGTAATCTCACCTGCACTGTCCGTTTATTTTTATTTTTTAATGTACCCTTTAGGTTAGGTTAGATTATGTAACTTTAACTGTATTTGATAGTATAAGAAGAAGTAAATTGTTGCCAACGATTTATACTCATTCCCATTTTAAAAAAAAAGTAGGCCTCTACAATTTATTCCATCCATTTAAGTTTTCAGTTTTAGCCACACAGTGTGATGCATTACTGACTACTTGTATATGGACACTACAAGTGCTTTTATAGACAGCTGTATCACATGTTTTAGCTTGGATGCCTATGAGGGGCTAGCTAACTAAACAAGTAGGTCTACCTTAGCTGATTATATGCTAACCTGTGGACTCCATTTGTAAATCAAGCAGAAGTGTGAAAATCCTTCCCTAAGGGAATTATTTTATGGTAATTGGCAGAAAATGCCCTGAGGACTTTAATTGCCTTTTCAATTAACTATGCATTGGCCGACCCTATGGTTACAGAATGGCAAGGAGAGAAAGAAAGTTGAAACTCATACAAAGGAGCTGAAAAATGCTGCGAGAGGCAGCTCTTTGAAAGGTTGGGTCCAAAGCTGCAACAGTGACGGGCGGAGATGAAGTCATCTCGTTAGATCAGTTGTTAGATTTTACTTTGAAGAACTACTACTACAAGAACTACTTATATGTGGACACTACAAGTGCTTTTATAGACAGCTGTATCACATGTTTTAGCTTGATGCCTATAAGGAGCTTTTTGTTTCTCCAAACCTGTCCACCTCTTTTGACTGGTTCTCACTGTTCACATAAAGGGCAGTGGATTTAAGGCAGGCAGTGAAATGTGGGCACAACGATAAAAATAAGTTGTTGTTCAATGTCTTTCAATCTGCCACTGCCACCTATTTTGTACGTTCGATAAACAAATTGTGAATAAACACTCTTTATGCACAGTATTGACCCGCAGCGCCGGGGAACGAGGCGGAGACAGTGCTTTCAGGAAAACTTCTGTTTAGTCGTCACTTTCACCGACTAGCATTCACACTAGACAACAACTCAACACCATACATCATGTAGAACGTCAATAACGAAGACAGGAGAACAATACGTTAAGAGCTTGTGCCCCGGGGCATGCTGGGAGTCTGTCCCGCCCACCCCGATGCTACAGTATTAAGGGTATTTAGAGTTGTTTTTAATGTTCACATGTACATACTTAAGTGCGATAAATACTCTTCACCACCCCCACCACCCCTTCATTTTCAATTTCAATAATCTGGCCCTCATAAGAAAGTATTTTAATAGCCCTGCCCTAGACAGTCATAACATCAGGTTGGATTTTACCTTCAAAGTGCCGCAAACAGCTATACGTCTATCAAGATCAGTTTTGTTTTCAAATGCAGAATAATCTTTGTTACCAGATGTAAAAAGAAGAGCATGCACTACCAAATCTGTTTATAGTAGTATTGACATTAATATAGCAGTAATATAAAATATAGCTGTAAGCAGCAATAATTGATTATTAAGCGTGTGGATCAACACATAAATCACTGTCCTTGCCTTACAGCTTTATGATTGGTATTTCTTAATCAAGGCAAACAATGCAGTACCTTTACATGAGGCAAATCTGTAAATAGCTCTGGCACTATATTAAGCATATTAAAGATTTTATTAAAGGTTGTTAATACTTTTACAAAAAAAGTAAAGTTTATAAAGTAGCGCTATTAAAACAGAGGATATATTATTGCTTCTTCATTTTAGACTTTTAGGCTTTTTATGTTAAAAATCAATTTTTTAGATTAAAGTAGGCTACCTCTGATGCACACCATTTACCAAAGTTTGTTAAGAAGAAAATCAGTTATCATGAATCTTTCATGGCAACTCAGAATCTATACTGGATAACCAACAATGCTCCAAAGCTATTTGTTTTAAGCCCACAATGCTTATGTACCAGTGAGTCGTAGATTAGCGCTGAGACCTTCTCACCGCTTCAAGGATCTCTTGGTATTCAGGGGAATTCTCCTCAAGGTAGCCATCCTTGTTGACATATTCCTCCAGCTCAGACTTTTCTATCTCATTGATGAGCCCTTTCTCACAGTAATAGTTGATCATTTTCAGAAAGACCGTTCTGTAGAAGGCCTTCGTTTCATCAATCTGGGTCTCTGTTGTCTCAGTCGCAATTCCTTTAACAAATCCATACATATGAATTAGGCCCAGCATTAGATAGTCATATTAGTAGTTGTTTTTTGACAATACAAACCTGCGTTTTCTCTAATTTTCTGGGCACAGTACGGGTGGGCGATGATCATGGCCTGCTTCAACATAACCGTCACTTCTCCTCTGGCGATGCTGCATGCAACCACACCCCTGTGGACATAACACATGCAGGGCGATGGCGTATTGGAAACGGTCCACAGGTTTTTGATGAAGCAACAAGTGCAACTGGGAGAGCAAACATGGGTCTGATGAATGAGAATGTGTGACCCTACTCTGCTGCTCATTTAGTGGATGCTGACTTTACTTCTGCTTTGAATACGATTGAGACATTTTATTGCCATCAGCAACCTTCTCTTCAAACTCTAAACCTTCTAAACTTGATCCTGGTGCTGTAAAGTGTTGAGATTGCTGACTTTTCCACATGTAGGGCACTGCAGCTGGTTATCATGTTGTAATATCCAGGCTGCAGCATTATCTGTCAACACAAAACATCTTGAACACATGCAGCTGTAACTTTAAGCCTGGTGGGAGGGACGGAGCGTTTCAAATGGCTGTATAATAACCTCATTAAAATATCTGTGTACGGTTTGGCCTTCAAGTGCTGTAGTATGCATGTGAATGTGTGTGTGTGTGTGTGTGTGTGAGATGATCTGAAGAGGATCGGTAGGTGACCTAAAGCTGTTAGAAGGAAGCAGGGAAGGAGACAGTACCTGGCAGCATGAGACTCTTTACTGCTACCGGTGGACAGAGCGACTCTGTGGTGAGGAGTGGAAACCTCCATGACGAGGAGGTTACTCCCGTCTTTATCCGTTTTCAGGCTCATCACCATATCATAAAGCACTTTGTTGCTGTTCTGGAGTGCATTAAAATTGGGCTCGTTTTCAGCCCTCTTCAGGGAGTCCATCGGTGGGATGTGGTCCGCTTCCATTGTACCCTTAATCTCGAGGGGCGATTTGGTGACGCTGAAAGCACAGCACATGTAATATACCAACACACTGGCTGGTTGTGGCTGGCAAGTTCCCAAATACGTCTGACTAGATTGATAACATGCCAAGGTTCAAGATTGACAGTTAATCTGTGACCACCCTGCCTTAAGACATGTTAGCTCTGACTGAGCAACCAAAGAACTTACACTCTATGAGGTCCAACATCTCCCAGTTCTCGATATACTTCCTCCTCAGATGAATTTGGTCGTCCTCCAGAAGAATCCGCTGGAGGATCTTGCTCAGGACCTGCTGGAGGATCTATATATATATATATATATATATATATATATATATATATATATATATATATATATATATAAAAATAAATGTATTTGTAAAAAAAGGGGAGAGAGAGAGAAAAAAACGATTGACAGATTTGCCTCATGTAAAGGTACTGCATTGTTTGCCTTGAGTTAGAAATACAATATAGCTGCACTGTAAGGCAAGTGATTTATGTAATACTGTGTTGATCCACACGCTTGATGATCGATTATTGCTGCTTACAGCTATATTTTATATTTCTGCTATATTAATGCCTAAATAAATATTACCTGGTTGGTCTTCAGTACGACGCTCCTCAAGCCTCACTGAGCTAAGCTGATCAGTGAGCGCTTTGACAGTCGACATCCCGTCAGTCGGCGGTGGTATCTCGTCGTATCGATAAACTCACAGCTTGACAGAAGAAAGCAGAAAAATCAACCCTGCAGTTTTCAATGAAAATATATTTCATTTGTGTATTTCCCCTACTTCAGAGAACACAGGAGAACACTGCGTGCTGGTGTGAGGGCTCTGTGTTTATATGAGCGGTGCAGGTATCATCAGAGCAGGCCTGTCTGCTCGCCCCTCCCCTCTGCATTTCTTGTAAACACAGTTGCACTGGTTGCTCTGGTTGCTTCATCATACACCTGTGGATTGTTGTGCGATTGTTTCCATTCACCCTGCATGTATTATGTCCACAGGGGTGTGGCTGCATGCAGCATTGCCAGAGGAGAAATGAAAGTTATGTTGAATCAGGGCATGATCATCACCCACCTGTATGCTTCCCAGCAAATAAGACATAACGCAGGTTTATATTGACAAACAACAATTACTACTAGTGACTTTCTAATGCAGGAGATGTTTGGCCTAATTCATAAATGTGGATTTGTTACTGCTTTTAAAGGCGAGAACGATGAATATCTACAGAAGGGCCTTTCTGAAGGTGATCAGCTATTACTATGAGAAAGGGATCATCAATGACTTAGAGACGCTTGAGCTGGAGGAATATGTGGAAAATGATGGCTGCCTTGACTTTCATTCCAGTGAATACCAAGAGATTGAAACCATGAAAAGATCATAAGCATAGTGGGGCTTTCGTATATATAGCTTTGTTAACCAGTATAGATACTTAGATGCCATGAAAGAATCATTAGAACTGATTCTCTTCTTAACAAACTAAAGATTTGTGTGAATCAGAGGTAGCATAAAAGTCTGAAAAGCAAGCGATTGTATGGCATATTTAACTGTTATAATAGTTTTACATTATAAACAGTACTTAGAAAAAATGTGTTTGCAACGATTAAGTGGAAACAATCCTTTGAATTTGCACTTATGAGATGAGAAAAAAATCTTTAAAAAATGTTTAATTGATCAGAAAATTGATCAGTTGACTCTGAGAGAAGAACAAACCCGCATGTAATGTTTGTGTAATCTTTCAAGCTACATTCTGTGTTCAATCTGCAGCGGTATTTCAGGACTTTAAATAGCATGCCAAATATAGCACGTTAATACATTTTTGGCCAGGGGCACTTTAGCCAATCAGGGCAAAGGGGCGGTACCTGGGCCTGTTCCCAAAGCAAGCATCACTGACGTCGAAGTCGAATCAATGGTGGAGTAATCTTCATAGTGATGAGGCATTTTTCATTTGAGCACGGTAGGTGTGCTTTAATGCTCATTTGATCCAATTCTAAAGGTATAGGTTGCTCGGTAGGAACTAGCCTACCTGTGGTATAATGCCTAAATAAATACTACCATGAACAGATTCTGCTGTCTGTTGTTACTCAGTCAAGCCCTCCTGGAGCTGGGTGTAGACCAGGCCAGAGTTCACTGGCATTGGGTGTTGTTGGTTCCTGTGTTCAGTTGGACTGGCACTGGAGGCTGCTGGTAAGGCTCATCCACAATAACGCCATCTCTGTGGCACCCAACACTTTAAAGGTCCCTGCCACTAAAATCCACGTAAACACGTTTTCTACTACATTTGTACATTGTGAGGTGACGTATCATAAAACAGCCCTCTATCCCAATGCAAAAATGTGTGGCAAGCCCCTCCCCTAAAACACGAGCGTGGAGTGTGTGTGTTTGATAGCTGGTTTAAGCAGCCTAGCCTGGCCTGAGTCAGACTGATTAGACTCTGGGGCTGGGTGAGGCTGCATACCTGTGGTGCATGATGAATCATGGCACACAGGATAAACCAGCTATCACACACACACTCAGGAGAGAGCCCATGGGTCCACTGCCACGCCAATATGGGGCCTCTCAGACCGGGAAGGGACGCAGAAGGGCTGCCTGAAGACGCCCTGGAGCCACCAGCCTGTCCTCCACAGCGATAATAATAATAATAATAATAATAATAATAATAATAATAATAATGAATAACTATGTATATAGCACGTCAGAAATGGACATCACTTCACATGACACTTCAGAGGAAAGGACGTCTCATTTCTCTAAAAACATATTTCTTGTTTCCTCTCTCCTCGCATGGTTTCCTTGCATCTCTCCATGCATCCTCGGTGGGAGGGACTAAGTGAGGGAGAAAGGACGCAAGTGAGGGAAACGTGGATGCAATTTAGGAGACTTGGAATGCACCTTAAGCGAGCTCTGTCATGACAGCATTTACCACCTGCTCTGGCTGTACCAATAAACTGGTTTGTACACCATCTACCCGTGTCCTGTGTCGGAGGAGCCCAGCAAAGCCACTTAGGTGGCGTGTGGCAGGGTCTACTGCCACAACGAGGTTTGGTTTTTGGACTGTAGCCTACATGTCTACGTTAGTATGCACATATCCATATTAACCAATAAGGTTCTTCCAAGACCGGGCTGACGCTGCTGATTAAAAGATAATCAAACGAAACAAACCAGTACACATTTGGCAGAGAAAGTTGTCCAGATCGTAAAAACAAAAGAAACAAAATGTTTGTTATATCTAGTGTGGGCATCACTACTAGCAATCTTTTAATGAATTGACGCTACCTCAACCATTCAGCAACAAATCCAGACTAGGTTTTTCAGCTACACTGGCAAACCGACACGTCCACCCAGCATTTCATTTTGCCTGCCTAACTTATGGAGATACATTGAATAGGTTAGTACTTTAGTAAATAAAGCATGGAATCTAACCAATGGCAAGGGCCTTTAATTCAACAAGTGCCTGGATGTGTCTGTAGTAAAGATTAAAAAACGGGGCAATTTCAATTCCCATTTTCATCTTTTAGTGAATATGGCTACATTAACTTTATTCCACTACTTAAAAAATAAAACATACATCATGTGAAGGTTATATTTAGCATAGAATAGAATATATACAATACATCCATTTAAGAGTATTGTTTTCCTGCTCGCTGATTCTTCATGTTTAAAATTAAGAGGCTACACTGAATGCCTGCCAAAAAACACAATCAGACCAAGTGGCAGCCATGATGATAGTTATGTTGTTATAAGTTCATGTTTCATGGTCATGATGAGTCTGGACATTGGGTCTGGTCTGGAGCATAGACTGTCTGGTCTGGAGCCAGCTTCATGACCAAAGGGCCTGCCCACCTCTTAAATAAGGTCTCTGATTGGCTTAACCTGTATTCACTAAGCACCATTCTGCACTCATTAAGAAATTAGGCAGGAATATAATTTAATATGTTTTGTCCTTGTGTCTAGGACTCTAGATACTACAAATGGTGGTTATGACATTTATATAACATGTATATCATACACAATTAAGGGTTTGCATTTCTTTGCAAATGGCTTTGACATATCTGTAACTTGTATTAGTAGTAGGCCAAGACATATATTTATAATTATTTTTATTATATAACTAGCATATAGGTATTATATTTTATTAAACATTAACACATTATTCATGTTCTTTTGCAGCAGCTGTTGTAAGTCAAAAGGGGATGACAGACCACTTTGAAAAATATTGACTTTTTGCTATTAGTGGCACATTTGATCAATAGGCAAGGCAAGGCAGCTTTATTTATATAGCGCATTTCATACACAATGGCAACTCAATGCGCTTTACATAGAACAATAAGAATTGAAATAAAAATTAGAATAATAATATAATAAAAATAATAATAATAATAATAATAATAATAATAATAAAAAATACAAGAATAGAAGAATAGAAAGAAATAAAATACTATAAGAGCAGCATAAAATCATGATTTAAAAGGACATAGTTAATCAATAAAGTTCATAGAACGCGCTCAACTCACAAAGTCTTAATGACTGGGTGCTTGTGCCCAAAAAAGAATTAAGCAAAACAAACGAGAGTACAGCACTCCTAGTCATATATTTTTCACTTTTTTATTTTCACTTTTTTATAGCCTGTGGACAGACGTTTCGGGTTATCTCCCTTCCTCAGTGTCAGGCGACACTGAGGAAGGGAGATAACCCGAAACGTCTGTCCACAGGCTATAAAAAAGTGAAAATAAAAAAGTGAAAAATATATGACTAGGAGTGCTGTACTCTCGTTTGTTTTGCTTAAAAGGACATAGTGCAATTAAATTTACAATTTTAAGTGCTTTGAACAAGCTCAATCATAAGCACAGGAGAAGAGAAGTGTTTTTAACCTGGATTTAAAAATGTTCACAGTTGGGGCTGATTTCAGTTCAGCTGGTAGTTTGTTCCAGTTGTGTGCAGCATAACAGCTAAAAGCTGCTTCACCATGTTTAGTTTGAACTCTGGGCTCCACTATCTGACCTGAGTCAGTAGATCTCAGAGCCCTACTGGGTTTGTATTCTACTAAGATGTCATTCATGTATTCTGGACCTAAACCATTCAGTGATTTGTAGACCAGTAGCAGAACTTTAAAATCTATTCTATAGCTGACTGGGAGCCAGTGTAAAGACTTTAGGACTGGAGTAATGTGCTCTGATCTCTTTGTTCTGGTTAAAACTCGAGCTGCAGCATTCTGAATGAGCTGCAGCTGTTTAATGCTTTTTTGTGGGAGTCCAGTCAGAAGACCGTTACAGTAGTCGAGTCTACTGGAGATAAAAGCAATATACAGAAAGATGTGAGACAGACAAACAGACACACACACACACACACACACGCCAGGTTTCGGCGGAGCGGCGTCTCAGGGTAGATGGTCTAAGTCCCGCTTCCCGCCCGTCTTGTGGAGCAGCCGGACCTCCGTGATGATGATGTCATGGCTCACCGCCTTGCACATGTCGTACAGCGCCTCCATCTCCACGCCGGTGCGGCCCGTGGTGCGGTCCATGTGCGTCAGCTGGGCTGTTTCCACGCCGGCTGTGTCCACGTTGGCTTCCCCGGGGCTCTCGGTTTGGCGCATGACTTGGGCTGCGGGTGGTTTGCTGGAGGATGGTCTGTGGTACATTCTGAGGCGGTGGTTGGCTGCAAGCGGGGATTTGGCCCTCTGAAGTAGTGTGCAAAAACAGGGACTCCCTAGGTTAACGATAGAGTGGCTACTCGTGGCGTCGGGACCCAAGGTTTGTGCGAACCTGAGACGGGCCGCGTCCGAGCCTCTCATTGGTTTTGTGCGTGCTTGAAAATGTGTGGAAGTAGTGTTTTGGTGGCGGCGACACAAACACACAGCTCCGATAACAGCGTCCTCCATCTTTGTTGCTGCACGCAGAAATGACACTGATATACTAACCGCTAATAGCTCCCCAGGGGGTCGTTCCTCTCAGCGAGTCCCCAGAACCGCTTGGTCCTACTATTATGAATTACTTCATTATCCAGAGAGCAGAGATGTTGCAGAGGAAGCTGACCTGCTGCATGTCCGGTGGGAACCATTTCGAGGGCGGGCCACTGCAGTTTTATGCGATCCATCATTTGCTGATAGTTTCCTTGAAGAAAGTCTTGCCACTGGAAGTGTCTTTGCCACTTGTTATTGAAGTATAAATACAAATAGGCTAATTATTAAAAGGGGGGGGTGACATCATGATCATGCAGTCCCTTCATGGCTACTGGGCGTCGACCTGCATGCCTATAACGAGGTGCAGCGAGTGGGATCTTTTGACTTCTTATACACCCTTTAGTATAAAATTGCTTGCAACACTATTGACTCCACCATTTGTACTGCCTACCGAAAGAACAGTTTTTTGCCCCCACTTTTTGAAGTTGCATAATTGTGGGGGTCTATATTTTATGTTCATGATTACAAAGAACGTTTGAAAACCTCCACCAAAGGATGTACAGTTCAAAACGTGTACACCATTCTGGATGTTGAAACTCACACAAAGAGCTGAAAAATGCTGCGAGAGGCAGCTCTTTGAAAGGTTGGGTCCAAAGCTGCAACAGTGAAGGATGGAGATGACGGTAAGTCCTCTCAGCTATGTACTGGCTTGAGAGAGAGACTCGTTCGGATTCCTTAAACCCGTCTATTCAGTTGTAGACCGATAAAAATAGAAATCGGGCAAAGCAGGTCATTTACCTGTGTCCTGTGTGGGAGGGCCCCAGCAAAAGCCACTAAGGTGGCATGTGGCATTTATTTGAGATGGCGATATGTAATACGCCGAGCAGATGTCACGTGCTGCCATGACAGTGGCTCTCTCTCTCTCTCTGGCTGGTTTATCCTGGGTGCCATGATTGTTCATGCACCACAGGTGTGCAGCCCCACCCGGCCGATCCTCTGATACCGGGTCATCCGGTATCAGGTGACCTGCTTCGCCCGATTTCTATTTTTATCGGTCTACAACTGAATAGACGGGTTTAAGGAATCCGAACGAGTCTACGAATCCTACGTGCTGCCATGACAGTGGCTCTCTCCTGAGTGTGTGTGCTGATAGCTGGTTTATCCTGGGTGCCATCACTGCTCTGCACCACAGGTATGCAGCCCCACCCAGCACTGAGTCCATTCAGTCTGACTGAGGCTGTAAAGCAGCCATCAACAACACACACACCACATATACTCCACAGTCATGTCACCTCTGCTACTGTTAAGGCTTGAGAGTTGTTTGTGAAATAAGCATTTTAAAGGTTTATAGTTCCCTGTGTGTTTTTATCTTAGTGATGTTATACTTTAAACTGGATTGCCTAATAACATGTTAGTAATCAAAGATGAAGACTGTTTCATCATACATGATGCATCATAGGATTCATAGACTCGTTCGGATTCCTTAAACCCGTCTATTCAGTTGTAGACCGATAAAAATAGAAATCGGGCGAAGCAGGTCACCTGATACCGGATGACCCGGTATCGGGGGGGGGGATGTCATGTCATCGTGCGCGCCTATCGCATGATTTAGACTTGAAGGTTTTGGTTGAGTAGGTGGGGATTTTTTCGGTCGCAATTGGTTTGCACATTTTTAACAGTGGTGGGGACACAATTCTAATTATATATAGTGGTGGGGACATGTCCCCCCCGTCCCCCCCGTAATCTACGCCTATGGCCACATGCCACCTTAGTGGCTTTTGCTGGGGCCCTCCCACACAGGACACATGTAAATGTTGTTTGAGAAGGCATTTATTGGCGATGGCGAGATGTAATATGCCGAGGACATGGTATCTATCTTTCCTCAAACCCTGGAAGCTTGCAGACGTCCGGGAAACAAAGTGAGCCGAGACAGTGGGTACTGTGAGCCGAGACAGTGGGTACTGTGAGCCGAGACAGTGGGTACTGTGAGCCGAGACAGTGGGTACTGTGAGCCGAGACAGTGGGTACTGTGTGTGATCCCAATGCTTCTGATGTATTCAGGTCGTTGACGGAAAACAATGTTGCTGAAGCAGGTACAAGGCCTACACAAGAGGTACAAGTTTATACAGTAGTTCACATTTACTGTGTGGGGGAAGAGACATTACACCTTGGGCTGGAGAAACCTTACAGGAGAAACCTTACAGGCGTCTGAAGGATAATGGATAAGGTGGTCGCTCTGCCCTCGCACATTTAGTTTAAACATGTCTACTGCCACACTGGCGCCCAACGTGGGGCCTCTCCAACCGGGAAGGGACACAGAAGGGCTGCCTGAAGACGCCCTGGAGCCACCAGCCGCGTCGACGGACAGCCACCTCCCAGCACCAGCCCTTTCCCAACGGCAGCGACCATTGCGGTGCCCAGTGGAGGACAGGGGAGGCAGCGCAGCAACCGCCACGAGCAGCCGACTGCTGCTACCTGGAACCACCCCGGAGCAACCCAGGTCCAGCCGCACCTCTGCCAGCCAGCACAGCAGCTCATGGCCCCATGCTCCGGCAGGGAGATGAGGATAGTGCCTCATTGCCCTGGTGGAGGGCGGCCCCACCGAAGGCTGTTCTGGGCCCTCCGAGGAGCTACCACCACGGCCCAGCTGTCGAGCCTCCTCCCAGCCCGTCCAGACAGAAATCACATCACATAATTCACAGACTGTATGTATATATCTATATATTGTGGCAACCTCGGGGAGGAGAAGAGGTGCCACCAAACCAGTATCGAAAAATAGTTCTCTGTCCACACCAATTTCACAATGAATCCAATTTATTGGAGGTTCGGGAGAGGGAGAGAGGGGAAGACGCCGCCGCAGCGGAGGGGGGGGGTTGGGGGGGGGGGGGGGTTGGTCCTGAGTGGGCTCAGGCGCTGTACTCGTCGGCGGTGGTTGAGCGTGGGGTTCGGTGCACGGTGTCGGGTTCGAAGACGGTCCAGGGTTCGGCGGGAGGGAGGGATGTCAGACAGGCGGGGGTCGGTACACGGGCGGGTTTTCAGACGGTCCAAGGGTCGATCAGCCAACGGGGTTCTCCTGGGAAAAAGGGTCATACACAGCGCTTTGGATAAACTTCTACTCTCTCTACTCACTACCACCATGTTTCGCTTCCACTACTCCTTCCCCATTGTGTGCACTTCCTGCTGCTTTTATCCTCTCTTTCTTCATTAGGGCGAGTGGCTGCAGCTGCTCTAGCCTAGTCCTAACCTTCGTACTCATTTCATTCATAGGAAGGTCTAGCAGTGCTGTAGAGACAAACGATGTCTCACTTGAAGGCGGGTGCTGTTGAAGTTTAAAACCTATTGGCTCTGCCCAGTGCCACTCTGGATCTGCCATAACCAATCACTAACGTTTGGTCGTGACGTATTTCATGCGCCAGAAACCACGTTGCGCGCAGTATACAAACGGCAGATGCAGTGAGCATTAGCATTAGCCTCCGCCCGCCTCCGTACTTCCGCTCAATAACTGAAATTTGCGCACGACCTCTACGTCACTGTTCTCAGGCCGCGCCTCCTGTTCGCTGATTGGAAGGCACATTTGAGGGAAAAGAAATCGTTCTAACATACAGCACCGCCAGACCTTAGTGCTGAAGTGAAATGAAAATTGAGCGGAAGTACGTAGGCGGGCGGAGCCAGGCTACAGCTGCTCCGCTTCACACAGGTGTCTCTGCTGGTCTCGTCGGAACTCCATATATGGTCGGGTTTCCTTAGACAGAGGCAAGAGTGAAAAGCGCTCCGCGGCCACCAGATGGCAGGGTGCAACATAAAAACCATCCACCACTTTCCCACATACCCTCCTCCCTACCTGTACCCGGCGGGCGCCACAATATATATATATATATATATATATATATATATATATATATACAGTATATATATTCCATCATTTAGGTAGTTTTTGATCTAAGGGTAAATGATGGGTTGCATAGGGTGCACTATGGAGAAAGACAAAGTGTAAGTGAGTGGGGGGGTTACACACACTGGGCCGCTGGAAACACACAAAAAAGGCCAGGGGATTTGTAGAGCAAACGACGGCATCTCCTCCATAGACGCTACAGCTTTACGAGTGCATTAGCATTGTTGTTGTTTTTCAATATGTTAGCATTGTTGTTGTTTTTCAATATGTTTGAAGAATAAATACAAATAATTATTAAAAGGGGGGGTGACATCATGATCATGCAGTCCCTTCATGGCTACTGGGCGTCGACCTGCATGCCTATAACGAGGTGCACCGAGTGGGATCTTTTGACTTCTTATACACCCTTTAGTATAAAATTGCTTGCAACACTTTTGACTCCACCATTTGTACTGCCTACCGAAAGAACAGTTTTTTGCACCCACTTTTTGAAGTTGTGTAATTGTGGGGGTCTATATATTTTTTTCATGGTTACAAAGAAAATTTGAAATCCTCCACTGAAGGATGTACAGTTCAAAACATGTGTACACCATTCTGGATGTTGGAGATGAGATTTAAAAGACTAAAAGTTGAGGAATGTTACGATTTCCTGTAAATTGTACCTTATTTATTTGCCTTATTCAGTTTGCTACATTTTGTATGTATACGCATTACAATGAAATAAAATATAATGTTAAATATAAAATATAAAATGACCATATATGATTATACAGTGGTCCATGACCATGTATGTTGAATAGCTTTCAGACTTGTACAAGAATGAGAATCTCTTTCCATTATTTCATTTCTTTCATTTTATTTTTTGTTTCGTATTTTCTTTGCCATCCCTGTGTCATTTTGTAGGGTTACAATAAACCTTTGTCCCTAACATGAACGTTGTTCTTTATTTCAGTTGATTCGCCAATGCTGCCTGTTGGATGCATTATAACGAACTGTCCAGCAGGGGGCAGAATTGCAGCGCATTCTGCCTTCTGGATGCATTGCTGCCAACTGCCCAGCAGTGGATACTAACTCCCAGTGAAGGAAATGAGATGCAGTGGACTCCAGTCTCCCCTACAACGTGCCCTCTGTAGGGCAGGCATTCCCACAGTGGTGCCATGACGACAGTCTAGGGGGGGCCGCCAAATACTTTGATACGATTTTGAATTTACCTCTCAAACCCTGCTTACATTCAAAACACATTGAATGGCCGCTAAACATTTTTTGCGGCATTTTTGCAAGGGGTCGATATGTTAGGCTAATATCTAGCTAGCATTTTGATGTAATCTCACCTGCACTGTCCGTTTATTTTTATTTTTTAATGTACCCTTTAGGTTAGGTTAGATTATGTAACACCTATTTGATAGTATAAGAAGAAGTAAATTGTTGCCAACGATTTATACTCATTCCCATTTAAAAAAAAGTAGGCCTCTACTATTCCATCCATTTAAGTTTTCAGTTTTAGCCACACTGTGTGATGCATTACTGACTACTTGTATATGGACACAACAAGTGCTTTTATAGACAGCTGGGCAACCCTTCCTTTCACAGTCCAGTAATTACCAGGTAATTTCCTGGTAATAAGATGTATTTACTAAGTAATAACAGGTAATTAAATGTAATTACCTTGTAATTACCAAGTACTTACCAGGTAATTACCCAGTATTTAATTACATATTTATCTGTTAAATACCAACAAGTTACCTGATATTTACTAGATATTTTCCTGACATCTACCAGGTATTTACCCAATAATTACCTGGTAGATATCCTGCAATTGCATATTGTAGACAATAAACCCACTGAATGTGTCTATATGTGACTTTGTTAGGGTGATAATAACTTATATATTTACCTGGTGCCTCAGGTATTTACTCAAAAATGATTGCATATTTACCTGGTAACTACCACTTATTTACCTGGTAAATACCAATAAGTTACCCAGTATTTACTAGATATATACTGAAAACTACCAGGTATTTATCCAGGAATTATAGATTATGTATTACCAATCAACCTGTGTAGTGACAGTGAGGGTAGTAATGACTCTGATATTTACCTGGTAAACCTGTGGTGTTCAGGCACATATTTGCTTCTATGGTTGCTGTCTGTATAATCTTTTAGCACTTTTTTTCTCAGAAATTCCAGCGTTTTTGGTGGACGTGAGAAAGCTTGTCTCCATCAACAACACCACCAACAAAGATGTTGACAACCGCCCCACCCAAGATGTTGATGACCTTGATGCTGAGAGTGACGGCCCAGGTGAAACGTCACTTTGCACACCTTGCAAACCTTCACAAGTAAGTATTTATTAATTGGTAAATTTCAAACAAACATTAAGACTTAAAGCATTATTGGCCTTCTATTGCTTGTGGCTATAGGGATGTAACGATTACCGGTATGACGATAAACCGCTGTAAAATTCCTGACGGTTAGTACTACCGTTTCAAATTTTAATTATCATTATAACCATGATCGATTACCGCAACTGATTACCGTAAAACTCATGATGGTACTGCTCATTTCCTGGAGAAGCAGCAGCACCTGAACGGCACGCGCTCAGAAGCGGGCACGCATGCGCAGTTTGCACTGTCCTGTGAAAACATGGCTGAAGGCCCCAGTGCTCCAGAGATTCCCCCCCCCCCAATCCGCTAGCACCCCCCCCCCCCCCCCTAGGTCACTAGGGTGACCACCTGCTAAGAAGCCCAAGGGGGGACAAGGGGTATGTTTCGGGGGGACATGGGGGGACAACCACAGACAACCATTCTGTTGACCGGGGGGGGGGGGGGGGGGGGGTGCTAGCGGATTGGGGGGGGGGGGGGGGGAATCTCTGGAGCACTGGGGCCTTCAGCCATGTTTTCACAGGACAGTGCAAACTGCGCATGCGTGCCCGCGTGAATTGGGTTTCAAACGCTGTACGATCACGCGCTACGCGGGACGGGTGGTCACCCTACGCTCAACATAAAATTCCGCTGCCTTTATGGTGGGGGGTGGGGGGCCTACATCAACCTGGAGCCTAGGGGCCCCTGGCCATCTTAGTTCGGCCCTGAGGATGTTGACGGTAAAATAATAAAAATAATAAGAAAATGCAGAAAATAAATCTCTGCGAAGGGGGGGGGGTAACACTTCCAATTTGATGAGCCATCTACGTGACCACCACCCACAACTTTTCAGCAAGTGTAAGCTTGTGCATGTGTGTGTGAGAGAGCAAGAGAGTGTGCGTGCGCGTGTGTGTGTGAGAGAGAGAGAGTGTGCGCGTGTGTGTGAGAGAGAGAGAGTGTGCGCGTGTGTGTGTGAGAGAGAGAGAGTGTGCGTGTGTGTGTGAGAGAGAGAGAGAGAGAGAGAGAGAGAGAGAGAGAGAGAGAGAGAGAGAGAGTGCGTTCATATCGTTACATCTCTACTTGCCCTTCTTTGCATTCTATTGCTTGTGGTGATTTTCCTTGTTTATTTCTTTGCTTATGCTCTTTTTTATTTATTTGTTTACATAAGGTGAAAATCGGGAATGATCGAACCTCTACTGTCTCGTCACATTTTTGGGAGACTGCAAGGGCTTGTACCACCTCTAATGGGATGGCACAGGTGCTACTGATGGGGCTCTTCAGTGTGGATGTCCTGCTCCAGTCCAACCTCAAAGGAGGGGTCAGCAAGCTGGATCCCTCTGCTGAGCGTCGGCAGGCTCTCGACCCAATTAAACTTAAAGCTTTACTAGGTAAATAGTTTTCAGAGCTGGTGCTTTCCAGTTTTGATTGCATCTCTGCCAGACAGGGGGAGCGGGTTGAGATTTTCGCAAACCAGGCGGACCAATGGCGGACAAATCACTCGGGAAAGTGCCGGTGGAGCGATTGATAGTTTTAATTACGGAACATGTCTAATAGGCTGTACCACAACACCACAAAGAGTCCATATGAAGCAGATCGGGTTGATCCTCCCGATCTGCCATTTTGTAGATACGTAGTAGGCGAGTAATGTCGGGGTCTAGAGTGAGTTCGTTGCTAGGCGATAGAAAAAACGCTCTCGGCGCTTTTAGGACAAAAAGCGCTGCCAGCTTTTTTTTTGGTTGAAAAAGCGGTCGGCTCAACTTTTCCCTATCACAAAAAACACCAGGTGTGAACACGCCCTAACACAACAGTTAATAGCGCAGCTAGCATTGCGAGCTTCCAGCTTGTTGACACTAACAGACGCTGCAGCGCCTACGTAGCTTTACCCAATCAACATGAAGCGCAGAATATTAAAAATGAACAAAAAGAGCATTTCTTTATATATTTGTAACATAATGATACTTTATTTAAACAAAAATGATCTCACACAATTTTGTATGAAATTATCATGGGCTATTTTTTTCATTCCTTGAATTTCAAGTAAATGCCGGGCATTTGATAAGGTGGGCCAGCCATAGATATAGAACACTAGATGTCTCGTCCGCGTTGCTGGCCAACGGAGTCGAACGTCCGCACATGGCGGCCATCTTACCACAGGCAGCTCGGTCACCCATAACATGTGTTGGTAGTGGTACATGTACTTTTTAGATAACCATAACTTGCTCAAATTCCATCCGATTTTCAAATGGTTTGGTTTGTTATAAACGTCAAAGATGTAGTTATGACACTGCATACTTATGAATAATCATGTTATGTCCTACAAAATAGAATAATGTTCTAAAATAGATAGATTACAATATTTCCTATTACAAATAGGCCTAGGCTATAAGAAAGGCTGAATGTTGAAATCCCCACCCTGTACAGAGATGTATTTATAACACTGCATACTTATGAATAATTGAGGCCTTGAGACAAATAACCATACACGTCCATATTTCCAATTTTGAATGAAAATATTTTTACACATGACAGGGCTGTAGTGGAGGCTAAACGCAAGTGAACAGTTTACCCACCTCTGAAATTTCAGAAATAGTTTATCCACCTCTCAATTAATCTAATGCACCTCATAATATAGCATAATCACAGAATTCACTGTATGAATCATTTAGTACCACTATTATTGGTGTAAACATTAAACAGTAACCTTCAGCATCATCAAATATGTTCTGAATGTCTTTTTTAAACAAGCGCATATCACAGTCAACCACAGTTTACCCACCTCTTATTTTACCACTACACCCCTATTTACATGAAATGGTAGTAAACCAGTCTGAAACACATTGTTTACAAATATTTACTTAATTAGATATTATAAAGGTACTTTTCAAAAGATTTTTGAAGATTTACTAAAATCAGAATGTTTGAAAAAAGGTGTAACAGAAGCATGATGGATCCTTTAAAAAATGTGGTCCTCATCCAGCTGGGCCCACAGCCACTTCAGCCTCAGCAGCCATCGGAGTTCAGGTGACGCATCATCTCCACAAGCTCAGTGGAAATTAAACCAATTCTTCTTTTTATGCCAGAGTGTGTGTTTGCGAGAGTGTGTTAGACACAGATAGAGACATAGGTGCACACAGAAGCACACCCTTCAAATGACAACCTAATTTTCAACAAAAACTCTCACCCACACACGTCAATTCACAAACACATACATTTCAATTAAATTTTGCTTAAATTTTACTTAGAGGGCGCCAAAACATTACACATGCCTCATGTCTCAGTCTAGTGTAGGAGATAAATTGTCCATAGGGATTAGGAATTTTCATAGGGCAAGGGCAAGTAGAGCCAGGTTGTGGGTCGCTAGGCTGTGCGGGCCAGGAAGTCCAGGCAATGGGACAGCAACAAGAGATGGTGGGTAGTTGCAGGGATGGGATTTCAGGTGCGATGAGAGTCAGTGGGACATCAAATACAAGGATGGCAAAGGTGAAATGGTAAAGGTTTACCTCACAAGTGAGGTAAGAGGGGAAGAAAGAGAGAAATAGAGTGGATTAGTATTACTATAAGTCATGATGGTTAGTATTAATAAGTACACTACACAAACACAATACCTGTTTAGTTGAGAAGCTTGCTCACCACGGCAAGGTACAGATCTTTGAGCGAGAAGACGAGACAAGATGAGAGACAATATTATTATTATTATTATTTTTTTTTTTTTTGTGCAAACATTTAGGTAAACATGGAGCTGACGAAGACAAACATCACAAGGACATGCACAGAAAAACATTAATAATCAAGAACACATAGCCTACTTACACTTAAGATACAAATTCACAATAGCTTTGTAAAGGCCAAAGCACAATAAACAACTACAAGATTATCATAGTCACCAACAGGGGCGGATGGTGTATAGGGGCTATTTGGGCGACGCACTACCAACCGGGAGAAAGAGGATTTTTTTTCTAATAAATTCTATCACAGCAAAAGTAGTTTTCAGTGTTCCAGACATATTATCTGTCATTGTCCAATCAGAATCGTCAGATTCAAGTCGCGTTTCAAATGGTCCTGCCTCTCTGGGCGAATTCATTGACGTGGAAAATCGGCCAAGCATTCTCACATTGACTCATGTTAAAACCTTTTTTTTTCGGAAAATGAGCCTTCAATGTAGCCTAGAAATCTAGACGCCCCTAGCGGCAGCACATTTAATTTGCAGCCAGGGGGTCTAGCACTTCTCCGTCGTTTTTCTGTGCTGGAAACAGAAAATCTGTCAGGCCAATCACAGCGTGAGGGGCGGAATGGGAAGCCGGGCTACCATGACGACAGAGTTGTGACGGTTCCGTGTTAGAGGGAAACAATGACTGCTGCTGCTGGCGAACGGCTGTCTTTCGACTCGGCTTTGGCCGCGACTCTTCAAGACTTGAAGTTAACATTTTATTTCACTATTCTTCCACAATCCACCATACGGAACACTTCCCCATGGACTAATTTCCGTCGCTCTGACTACATCACCTTCTTCGTTGCTCTGATTGGTTGTAGCGCTATCCTATTGCGTGCAGAGGGAACTTGAAAGACAACCGTTTATCCCGCCCACACTGCCAATGGAGCATTACCAGACCCTACATTTTTCTGATGTGGGTCTGGCCTGCCAGGCTACCTTCAATGCATTTTCAATGAGGATTTGGGACTCGCCCTAATGCACTTGCGTCATACGTAACTGACGTAACTAATAGATAACATATGGAAACTCGATTCTAGGTCGCAGCTCTGTGCGCCCAGACCAATGGCGTTAGCCTTGTCTTAGTGTGATTGGACAATTCATCGAATCAATCACGTCCATCAGCAAGCATTCGCGCTACAGCTGTAACTAGTTCCAGAGAAGAGACAAGATGGCAATGTCAATGAGGACGGCTGTACGATTATTTCACTTGGGGAAACTCAATTTTTTCGTCGGTCGGCCATCATGCCTTCAGTGTGTCTTGAACAACCACACATAAAAGGTTGCACATATTATATTGATATTTTATCGTATTTGTCTAAATGCATATTTGACTATAGATAGATTGATGAGTGAAGTTACCAACACAATAGATTGGCCGTAACACACTCACTCATTTTAGAATCACATTCTCTCTCTCTCTCTCTCTCTCTCTCTCTCTCTCTCTCTCTCAGAAACACATACAGACAGAGGATGTTATCTTGTGTATAATTCCCAATTATTATTGATGTATTGGCACTTTTAATCTTGCTGAATTCTACAAGGCAAATAAATTAAGTTACAACTTAGTTCTCCGGCCCCATTCGTCTTTGTAAGGAAATGTTCTATTTTGTCTTTATTATTTTGTCAGAATGCACCAGAATGCTTCGTTTGTATGTGAGGGGACGATGGGGGACGATGCCCCCAGACCCCCCTACAGGGGTTTGGTTTACAAAATTTCTGCCCCCCCTAAAATAAAATTTACCAGCCGCCACTGGTCACCAACCAACAAATGCTCAAACAATTCCTCTTAGTAACATTTGCGTGTGTTTTTGGCAAAGTTTTGTTAAACACGAAGCAGACAAAGACATACAAATATCACAAAGACATGAAGCTGACATAAACATACGAACTTAACGGGGACATGCACACAAAACTTTAGTTATTGAGAGCACATAGAAACATACAGTAGATTTCTCCCAAACAACACAAACACTTAGAGGATCACATTAGATTCACAATAATTACAGAACAAAGTCTAATAAAACTATCTACATATTCATTCCAAAACAACAACTATACTACCACCATCCACGGCATTACCATTGCACAAACACATTTTCCTAAGGGGACAACTAATAACCTAACTAAACATACCTTGCTGATGATTCCTCCAAAACACAAACATTATAGAGGATCACACTAAATTTGTTTTTTTAAGAGAAAAGCTGCGATTTCAACATGTTCAAGCATCCAGGATTATAACCACGTTAATAACGTTTTTAAGAAAACAAACTGTTTGTAAATCTGTCAAAATTTCAGCGAGATAAGAGTATTAACGTTTGTGCAGATCACTGACCTTACCTCAGTTTGCCTCAGGTTCCACAGATTCTGCCAGAAAGCTTGCCTGTGGTAAGATGGCCGACTTGTGAGGACGTTCTAGACTCCGCCGTAACACATCTAGTGTTCTATATATATCTATGGGGCCAGCTGCCAATCATAGTGGCACTGGCCCACATTGGCCCTTATGCAGGGCCGGCGCTAGCCATTTGGGTGCCCTAAGCACAAATGCATTGTGGTGCCCCCCGAAAATGGACATCAATTCAGTATTTGTCAGTACGTTTCTCTTTATTTCCAAAATAACTTCTCAACATTAATGTTTTGCAACATGTAATGTTTGCAAATAAATAAGAGAAATTAAAATCTTGATAAAAGACTACACTAATTTTGCATTAACAATAGCACCAAACATTACAATAAATACAATAAAATTCTTTAACATAATAAATACCACCACCATTATTTTAAAACGATATGTGCAATGACTGTAGAAGAACTGAACATTGTAAACACAGTACGATGTATTAAAGTGATGATGCAAGTAATAATGTGCACATTTCTTCAGTAAATAACCATAAACAGTAAAATGCAAATAAAAATACAAATAACTGCACAATAGAATTTACATAGAATTTGCTCCTGGACAACCTCATCCAGGAAGAAAAGGCTAGGTGTGTGCGTGTGTGTGAGCGTGTATGGGGGGCATTTCATGCCAGCGAACTATACTAAAACGCCTAAACCGCGTCGCCTACGTCTGCATAAAGACTGAAAAAGACGCGTGCGTACAGACACGCGTATTGCGAGTACACCAAAACTGAAGGGGTGACGGGTGATAAGTGTCATGCCACGTGCGAACGCAGCGGACGCCTGTGTGCACGGTCGTCTCAATGTACAAATAACCCAGACAACAACAAAAAACGGAAAAAACGGTCTGTTTATTGTTTTTGTTTAAAATGTAAAAATGAAATATCAAACTGAGAAAAGCTAGGCCTATGCAAGGGCGTCAGTTTGGTTTTAGAAGTGGTGGGGACCAGGGCTGGAGTGGGAACACAATTCGACGCGATTGTCAACGGAGGAGGGGGGGGGGCGATTGTCAACGGGGGGTGCTGGGCCGCGGACCCAGCACCGGACCCGCCAGCCGCGGACCCGATGGGGATCGTAGCGCACCCCGGATCTACGACCGACGTATTATGACAGTCCTGGACCGGCCCAAAAATAATAATACACAAAATACAAAATAAAAATTTAAAAAAATGACGGCCGGCCGGCTCGGCCTGAAATCGTCCGGCCGTTCGGGAAATCTCCCGAACCTCCTATGGCCGCACGTCCCTAAACTGTCACATCGTCTCTCTTGGTAATACATGGACTGCTTGAATTGTGAAGCTGTGCAGCTGTTAAACTCAAAATTCGTCATCATAAAGTAAATGATTATTTGTACGTTGAGACGAGCGTGCGCACAGGCGTCCGCTGCGTTAACGCGCGGCACGACACGAATGACCCGTCGCTATTGGATTTCCACAAACACTACACAGCGTGTGCTGTACGCTCATGTAGAATTGTACTTAACAGTCACGCGTGGTATTCACGTCACGTATTTGAGGCGTAGTTCACCCGTCACGCACACGTCACGTAGGCGTATGCGCAACAACGCGTGTGCAGCGTCTGCGTGACGCCTACGTGACGCTCGTCTGTCCATTGAAAGTGAATGGAATTTACACGCGCACGTTAGAGGTTTGATGTCATCGCATAGGCGCTGTACACGCGTTTTAGTATAGTTCGCTGGCATGAAATGCCCCCCATAGTGTACGTGTGCGTGTACGTGAGCGTGTGTGTGTCTGTGCGTGTGCGCTTGCATGTGTGTGTGCGTGCATGTGTATGGGGGGTGAAAACGGTCTAGACCAGTGTTTCTCAACTTTTTTTGAACAAATGCCCCCCTGACCATTCCATGATCCTTGTACCCCCCCCCCCCCCCCTTACAAAAATCTACAGGTTGCTGGTGCTTTAAGTGTTCTTGTAGTAAACAGTGTGTTAAGACTGGAGGGGGGTATTCCAGAAAGCAGGTTCAACAAACTGAGTTTATCCCTGAACTCTGAGTTGACATACTCTGAGATGGGAAACTCTGAGTATCCGGTTCCAGAACAGTGGATCTGAGTTAGTTCAATCAACTCTGAGTATGTTAACCTCGAGTTACGCGCGTGCACAACCACTCTAAAAAGCCATCATCAATGGAGCCCCGATACCACGAGTCACCATGAAAAAAAAAAGGTCAACATATTTCAGGGCGATGGAGTTGGAGGTCCTGATGCTGGCCTACGGCGAGTAGGACCACATATTTCTAACACCGCTGCAGCAGCGAAGGAGAGAGAGACGCATGGGAGAACATTGCTGCCCTAGTTAACGCAGAAGTTTGAATGTGCTATTCCATTGACGAAACATTTAACCGTAAGATCGTAGCATAGCCTATAGTTATGAATATAAGTAGGAATTAAATCTGATTTTCATTTAGGTGCATATTTTGCTAGGCTATGTTTGCACCTCACTTTGATTTTAATTTTATTTTTTTGAATTGACTTAGGCTATTAAACACAATAAATATTAATTCAGTGGCTACTTCAAATAGTAATTTAACCCCCTAACAAAATGTTGTTTTTCACTTAGTAGATTAACACTTACAAAAACAAATACATTCATATTTTATACCTATTGAAATCATTTAAAATGTGACGCTGTAGCCTACACCAACTCCACCTCCTCCAACCACTCACACATTAAAATACTAATTAAAAACATTGAGTTGTGCTCAGCCAACAGAAAGAAGGCAGAGGCCCGAAACTCTCTCTCCCCCGTCGGTCGTCGGTCCGGTGGGGGGGGGGGGGGGGGGTGCGATTGTAACGACCGACGGGGGGTGGGGCGATCGTAACTTGGGGGGTGCGTTACGACCGGATCAATTCAATTGCTAGTGACGTCCATGGTTGGAACTATATTAAAAATCCTGACTGTTGCTTTTGTACTATTAGGGAATAAAGAACCAAATCACATGTGAATTTGTCTTTTATTTTATTTTTAATCAAAAGTGATTTCGGGTGATTAGGTCCCTTACAGCCCTTCCATCCAAAAAACGTAGCGCTATGCATAAAGTTTGCTCTGATGTGAGTGCTCGTCCGCGGTGTCAGAGGTTGGTGATATATGGCCGGAGAATGTGATTGAGATAAATGATACTGTTGGATGAAAAGCGGTAACGTTGGAAACGATATTCCTCTGGAAATGATAAGACGTCTAATCTGGGAAGGAAGATTCTCTCGCGACGTAAAACATTTCCAATCAATACGCTTCGATGTCAAGCGGATTGCGAATTAATGGGCAATCCATGTCTAATCGCTTCCTCGTGTGGGAGGAGACAGGTAGAAACTCTGGGTTTCTTATAGTAAACCTGCCAGCGAGCAGGTTAGGTTCACAGCGTAAGTTACAGAAGTAACAGACCCAGAGTTTAAGTTACCTCTCTTTCTGGAACGGATAACTCAGAGTTTCCCTCATCGCAGGGTTAACAAACTCAGAGTTTTCACATAATCCGCTTTCTGGAATACCCCCGAGGACTTTAACTGACATCGGGTTTTATGATGAGAGAAGCCATTGTTTTGCTTTAAAATCCCTGTTTTTATTGGATTGGAGCTGTATTTATGCCAAATTGTGGCGCCCCCATTCGTGCCTCAGCGCCCCATACCAGCCCTCACGCGTCCAGCGCCCCCCAAAATGTTGAGAAACTATGATATAATCGAACATACCACTGGGATGTGGGGGAGGGGGGCACCAAGGGGAGAGAGAGAGGGCCGCACAGGAGACGCATCTTTTTCTCGAGCAAATGTTACTTTTGTATTGCTTATCTATTAACACGTTTTACACATGTTCATTTTAAATATATCGCGTTATTATGATTATTATGATGATGATGATGATGATGATGATGATGATGATGATGATGATGATTTTTTATGAGACAGATTTTTTTGGTGCCCCCCCCAGTGCCCCCCCCCCCTGCGTGTGCGGAGCGCCGGCACTGCCCTTATGTGGCTATGAGCCTGTTGTGGAGGGAGGATATTACTACTACTACATAGATAACAGTGGAGTCTCCATCAGTGTGGAGGGAGGACCTCACTGATATGTGAGAGGGAGAGGTTTTCAGTAGTATATGTGAGAGGTTTTCAGTAGTATATGAGAGAGGTATTCAGTAGTATATGTGAGAGGTATTCAGTAGTATATGTGAGAGGTATTCAGTAGTATATGTGAGAGGTATTCAGTAGTATATGTGAGGTATTCAGGAGTGTGTATGAGAGGTAAGTTTGAATTATATATTATTTAGTAATTTATGGAATATTTTGTATATATATTTTGTGTTTAACCTGTATTTTATAAAGTCGATGTTAAGTCAGTTTAACCTGTATTTTATACAGTCTATGTTAAGTCAGTTTAACCCGTGTTTTATACAGTCCATATTAAGTCAGTTTAACCTATATTTTATAAAGGTTAAACTGTCTATGTTAGCGTGTTTGAGTTTTTCGAAACGCTCACTGCATACTGGCGCCATCTGCTGGCCAAATACGTGTAATGCAACTGGAAGATACATACTGTATTTTCATTTGAGTAGTCTACAATGTCGTAAAAATAAACAGACTTGAAATCATCTCGGCCTTCACACAAGTAATTCTTTATAGGGTTATAGTTTTGAAACATTGTAGTTTGTGTATAAAGTATCTGTGACGTGTGCGTGTGTGCGACGTGGTCAGGAAACCAAGCTCATGTTAAAACCGAAACCAAAGTAACCCGAGATAAAGAGCACTATAAACAGCCTGAAAACACCTTTTAAACTCTCCACCCGACAGTCCGGAAATATAAAGGTGAGTACAACAATATGAAGAAAATAATGAATGTTTTAATAAGTTGATAAAAAAAACAAAAGTTTAACGGGGTGTTTGGCCTACATGGTCTAGGGACGTCCAGAAATAGTCCTCCATATTCACTGGAACCAGTCCACCATTAGACCAGTCTATGTTAAGTCAGTTTAACCTGTGTTTTATACAGTCTATGTTAAGTCAGTTTAACCTGAATTCTATACAGTCTGTTAAGTCAGTTTAACCTGTATTTTATAGTCTATGTTATGTCAGTTTAACCTGTGTCTATGTTAGCGTGTTTGAGTTTTTCGAAACGCTCACTGCATACTGGCGCCATCTGCTGGTTAAATACGTGTAATGCAACTGGAAGACTCCCCCCTAGAAAAAACATCACCTACGATGATTAAACCATTCTGAAGTTACCTGCATATACTGTATTTTCATTTGAAAGTCGTCTACAATATCGTAAAATAAACAGACTGGAAATCATATCGGCCTTCATATGTAATAAGTACGCCTTTATAGGGTTACATTTGAAACATTTTAATTTGTGTATAAAGTATGTACAGTAGTAGGCTATAGGTTATATACAATAATGATGTTGCATTCGTGGACTTTCATACATAAGAAGATAAAATAATATATGATTATATGGCCTCTTAGGGCTTCTGTAATATTCTCATACACATAAACAACAACATGTAGGCCTACTTGCAATCCTTAATAACAAACGGTTCATCTCTCTGTCTGGATAAATAAATACAGCCTTCCTAGAAGAGTGCATCAAGGAGGTCTCCAGGGCCCAGTATTTCAAAAGGGATTGACAGGATTATCCTGGTCGGATTGGATTAAATCTAGATCTGATCTGAAAACTGGGTATTTCAACACAGATCCAGATAATCCTGATCCTGAAGATCAGGATTCTGCTTAGGTAATCCAATCCTCCCTTGAATCCAGATAAAAGGCTGGATTTGGGTATTTCAAAAGTTAAGGCAGATATCTGGATCATCTTGATACCTAAAATTTCAGGATCATTTGGATCCCACCTCAGAGGTGGATTTCACTTAGATTGATTCAATTAGATTAAGTCTCAGCTCCACTTCTCCTAGATATTGTTACTCAAGATGTTCATTACACTTAATCTAAAGTGTTAGTGTTTTACTTTTGACAAATAATTAAAGCAGCCTAATTGTAAGAAATTTAAAGCATAGTAAAATATTTGACCTCACTTTCTGAAACTGCTGTAAATAAGAGTAACAATTACAGACCTATTTCTCAAATTCTAGTTTCAAACATTGTAATTTGCATGTACCAAAACATCAGAGAAAGAAAACAGGAATGCAGGGTCCAAACAAACTTTAATTCCAACAAAACAAAGACATTTCAAATAATGTGGCCACTAAAACAGGACCTAACCCAGCTCAGAGGTCAGAAGTGAGCTGTTTTTCTGACAGCTTTATTTTCAGTTCTGTTTCTTTTTGCTGAAGCAGTGTCAGCTTTATTTGTTCATTGGCCAGTTGTTGACCGCCCTCTCTGTCTCAATTTTGAGGAGCTTTTGATAAGCATCCTCATCACCGGCATGCCTGTTCCGTCTCCGACGCTCTGGCTCTGGCCCACGAACCTCTTGTGGTGGATCAGGTGGAGCAATGCTGGTGCTGGTTGAAGGTTCACCCCTCTCCAATTAAATGGTTAAACTATGAGATGTGTGCACTTGCATTTTTTCAGTGTCACAGTTTATATCATGCTGCACATTGAAGCACTTTCCAAGCATTTTCAAGGTATATTTTCATGCTTCTGATTAAATGAAGACAAAATTGACTTCAGTCAGAAGCTAAAAAATGCACTTTTAAAATTTTAAAAGTGCATTAATTTGCAGCCAGGGGGTCTAGCCCTTCGTCGTCATTTTTGGGTGCTGGAAACAGAAAATATGTCAGACCAATCACAGCGTGAGGGGCGGAGTCGGAAGCCGGGCTACCATGACGACAGAGTTGCGACGGTTCCGTGTTAGAGGTAAACAATGGCTGCTGCTGCTGCTGGCGAACGGCTGTCTTTCGACTCGGCTTTGGCCGCGACTGTTCAAGACTTGAAGTTAACATTTTCTTTGAGAAAAGAACAATGAACGGCACTGAAGTCTTTCCTTGAAAAGAAAGATGTATTCGGAGTTTTGATTAATTACGTAGTCAGAGCCGTCGCTCTGACTACGTCACCTTCTTCGTTGCTCTGATTGGTTGTAGCGCTATCCTATTGCGTGCAGAGGGAACTTGAAAGACAACCGTTTATCCCGCCCACACTGCCAATGGAGCAATGCCAGACCCTACATCTTTTGATGTGGGTCTGGCTTGCCAGGCTAGTTTCAAGCACTTTATTCAGAATCCAATAACTTGAAAACCTTGAATGTATTATGCAATTAAAGCGTTTCCAAGGATTTCCAGCACTCATACGGTTGTCTTTAATAGCTGAGTGGTCCATGGCTGTGAGGGGACTCTGAAAGTAGAAGAAAGCGAAGGTGTATGAGTATATCTTTGTTTATGTACTAGGGCTGTAACGATATGCGTATCGAAACCGAAATCGCGATACTCTGAGCCACGATCCTGTCTTGCGGTGTGAGAAGGCAGAATCGCGACACACCCTTTCTAACTCCCAGTTATTCTTCCAGTCCAGATCCAGCTGTTAGTGCTACCAAACTTTTCAAATTACTATTATTTTTATTTGACATTAATATTTTAAAATATGTAGGCTAGGGGTGTCAAATTATCGCGTTAATTGCGATCAATTAAAGGTAGGGTGGATGATGTTTTCCTGCAGCATTTTTTACCATATTGCTTAAAATCTCCTCCACACACAGATTGAAACCAATTAATTAGATGATATGACACATACACCGAAAAAAATAGTCATCTGTGGGATAGGCAGGGCTGAAAAAACTCCATCCAATCATTATGAGCGTTACGTTCAAGATGTTTGGATGGTGACTTGTCTATCAAACTCAACTGCCATTTGTCCCTCCCCCCTCCCTCCTCTGCGTGTACTCCTCTTCGGGCACGAACGAATCGGAGGTCAGAGGTCAGAAGTGAGCTGTTTTTCTGACAGCTTTATTTTCAGTTCTGTTTCTTTTTGCTGAAGCAGTGTCAGCTTTATTTGTTCATTGGCCAGTTGTTTGACCGCCCTCTCTGTCTCCATTTTGAGGAGCTTTTGATAAGCATCCTCATCACCGGCATGCCTGTTCCGTCTCCGACGCTCTGGCTCTGGCCCACGAACCTCTTGTGGTGGATCAGGTGGAGCAATGCTGGTGCTGGTTGAAGGTTCACCCCTCTCCAATTAATCACATCAGAAGCGATCGATTGCGTGGATCCCAGGGAACACCGGCACTTTGGTTCCTACTGTACTTTTTTGGTTCCTACTGTACATCAAAATGTCGACTGAAAAGTTAATGGCGGCTGTGGCTGGGCACCCAGTGTTGTACGATCCAATACAATACCGTAATAATCAGCTTAAATATCATTTTTACAAGCACACGCACGAAGCGGGCCGCCTATTAACGGCATGGACCAAGCGGTTCTGGACCAGAAAGGAGACATGAACACTTTTAATAATCCTATTTAACCGTATAACTGCACACAACTTCATTTAAAAGCAATCAAATGGAAAACATGTTTGTATTTTGGTGTCCGGTGCGTGTGGATGTGCGGCTCCTCCGGCGGAGCGGTTCATGTTAATAGCGGAGTCCGGGAGGGTTCACCTTCACGGCGTAGTTACGAGGGATGTGCGACTATCGTTTATCCAACAAGCAAAACCGTCTCTGCAATATGGCCAAAGTGTGTGGGAGTTCACTCTTTGATATGGCTGTCTAAAAGCATACGGCTCCTTTAAATGCGTCTGCAAAATTGAATTGTACGTTATGAGCGACAAAAGCGAACAGAAATATTCGCAGCGAATCTTTATGAGCGACCAAAGCGTCTTTGCAGCGCAATTCGCTTCTGATGTGAACGCAGTTACCAGTGAAGTCCGATAATTCTTTTTTTTTTAACCGAAAAGTAACGCAAAATGCGCAGAGAAAAGCTGTGCGCTGGCCATGCTGAGGTACCCCTCATGGGATTGCAGTCATGTGATTGGCTGAAAACTAAGGAGGCATCTGATTGGCTACAGAGAGTTCCTTGGTGAAAAAAATGCATTTGTGAATCCAGCCATGCAGGGGAGTCTCAAAAATCCACAAATAAATACAGAGCAGTTCACACACAAATGCAAACAAGTTCACAAATGAAAAACGTCTTGTAAATTCAAGTTTAACAGTTTGTATATAAATGTAACAACATTCAAATACATTTTTGAAGAAAATATGTAATTAATATATTTATGGATTTATATTACATTTATTTAAAACAAGATACATTTGTATGTGGATCTGTTGCGAATAAATAATGACATGTATCAGCAGGCTGTAATATCTGCACATAGCCACAAAGGAGTAAAAATAAATATACCAGTTGTAGTAACTGCACCTGACCACATGATGGCGGCAAACATAATACACTGGGGGCGGGCGCTCAACACTAGCCATTATGCGTCATAGAGGCCACGCCTCCTGCCCAGAGACCATCCGGGCGGAAACATCCGGTTAGAATCAGAACCCGCGAGGCAGCGCATCGGAAGGATGCTAAGCTAAGCGGCTCTCCACGCGTGGCATTTACATTTACTTCCCCACATGCTTGGTAGATTAAGATAACTAAACCTAAACAAATAAAAGTGAGTGAAAAGCGTTCCTGTTGTCGGCGGCCTCCTTCCCTCGGGACACTAAACCCCACAGATCAGAAATGTGTTTGTGAAACTTATTTTTGTTTATGGATTTATTTTACATTTATACATGCTGATATCCATTTGTGTGTGCATTGAAATGTATTTGTGAGAAGAGAGTAATTTATATATAAATCACAAAACACATTTGTGAATCCTTCTCTGTGCATTCATTATTAATGAGACTGTTCTGACCCCATAGGTTAGCTGCATATCAGATAGCACGGGCTGCTGAAAGAAAACAAATTATATAGTTATAAGTAAAATAAGCTAACACGTTAGCGTCGTGAACTCTTGGGCGCTGCGTTCCTGTACTCTGGAGGCGTGGCTTCGGGGGGGGGGAGGCCGAGGAAAGGGGGTTGGACTTTTGAATTGTTTTTTTTCTAAATGCTGTGTGCTCAAACCGTTTTTCCAACATCCTCCACCCTACCTTTAATTACAGTCATGTTTAGCGCGTTATGTTTTTTAATCGCGTTAATCTAATTTTTAATCTCTAACTTTACTGTTTCTGTGCTGCTTTACAGATAATACAATACCATGATAATCAGGCTTGAATATCATTTTTACAAGCACACGCACGAAGCGGGCCGCCTATTAACGGCATGGACCAAGCGGTTCTGGACCAGGAAGGAGACATGAACACTTTTAATAATCGTATTTAACCGTATAACTACACACAACTTTATTTAAAAGCAAGCAAATGGAAAACATGTTTGTTTGTATTTTGGTGTCCGGTGCGTGTGGATGTGCGGCTCCTTTGGCAGAGCGGTTAATGTTAATAGCGGAGTCCGGGAGGGTTCACCTTCACGGTGTAGTTACTAGGGATGTGCGACTATCGTCTTAAAAAATACAAAAGTGTTTTTTAAAGTTTTTAAAGTTTGTGTCCAGGTCTCCAGTCTACTATGGATGAGGAGACAGAGGAGGGGGGTCCTTCCTCTAAAACCACTCTGTCTGAGGAACATGGCCGCCACAGCAAAGCTAAGAGGTAAGAGGATCTCTAACCGTCTGTGACTGTTGTCCATCTCAGAGCTCAGCAGTGATATATCATGACACCATCATTAGTCTGAGTTAAAGCTGTGTGTGTTGTGTTGAAGCCCAGAGCAGCAGGAGAGAGCAGACTCCCCTGGACCCAGCTTTGTCTCCATGAAGAGTGACCAATCTATGGAGATACTTAATCAGTTTAAAGATGGCAACCCCTCCAGAAAGGAGAGGTAGGAGTTTCAATCAGATGAGGAAACAGACCAGTTTGTTGTTATCAGACATCAGACTCTACTGGTAGGATGTTGAGAAGTCAACAGAAATATAAGTGTGTGTGTCGGCGATTCATTGTTCTTCAAATACGCTAGTTGTCCTTTTTCTTTAAAAGACCTAACCTAATACAGCTTTAATTTGAATGAGTACATTGATTGTAAGCAACAAAGCATTTGCTGGGACCAACTCAAGTGTAAAAACACCATGTATGTTGCATATGCGACTCACGATGGGGGCCAGAGATTGTATCAGGGTGGCCATGGCTCCCCCAGCGGCGCCAGTGCTGCCGTTGTATTGAAGTAACTCTTGAAGCTGCGCACACACTGGCTGGCGGCGCTCAGCTCATCCTGTTGTAGTCGCTCCGGAGGCACATCGTTGACGTGTCAATGATTTCAGTCTGTTTCACAGTATAAAAACCATGGTCCTCATTTATTTAATTAGGTTTACTTTCTTTACTGAGTTTGAGCGAACAGCAACTCATTTGCCCACAGTAAGCAGATCGTTAAAATAAATCTGAAGAACTGCGTTTATTGTCATGTCTTGACAGAAGATGATTTATATCAGATAATTATTTAGGTTTAAACTTCCAAAGCTCATAACTCTTTTGCCCTCAAACAACATCTCAACTGGTGTGATGAAGAGCACATTTACCTAACAGTTCAACTGGTGTGATGAGGAGCACATTCACCTAACAGTTCAACTGGTGTGATGAGGAGCACATTCACAGTTCAACTGGTGTGATGAGGAGCACATTCACCTAACAGTTCAACTGGTGTGATGAGGAGCACATTCGCTACAGGAGAGCCGACTGCAATGATGCAGTTGGCTAATGAAAACGCATTCTGCGTTTTTGTTATAAAAATGTGATATTAATCATTTCAAAGGGCTCTTATAGGCTAAGTGTACTAACTAGCAAATGCACAGAGAAAGGGACTTTCATCTGAAAAAATATAGAAACAAGAAATTGCATCAGAAATTGCACTCGCACAAATGCCCCCCAATTATATTTTGAGGTTGAACAGATTACATTGCAGGAGCATATGTAATCAAAACAGGGGCAATTTCAAGCCCTGATCCATTAATCCTGGTTCTTGTTTTTCTAGAAGAGTCCAGCAGGAGAGAGCAGACTCCCCTGTACCCAGCTGTGTCTCCATGAAAAGTGACCAGTCTATGGATAAACCTCCTCAATTTAAAGATGGACGCCCCTCCAGAAAGAGGTAGGAGTTTCAAATAGACGATGAAAACAGACCAGTTGGTTGTTATCAGACTCTACTGGTACTGACGTTTACAAGTCTGTGTGTGTGTGTGTTCTCCACAGACAACACCAGGAGGTTACCAGTGCTCAGTCTTTACAGCAGTATCAAATGGAGCTGATCAAGGTGTGTAAATGTCCAACAAGACATTTGACTCTAGCTCTACATGAACATTAAAAAATCTCTTGTGGTGCTAATGGTCTCCAGACTCAGATGGACCAGTGGGACCTGAGTCTAGGACAGATGCTTCTGATGTCCTCAGTGAGTTCAGAGTCAAGTTATATCATTGTTGTTTGTTCTGCTCCAGAGGGCTGAGGAGGACGCACACACTTTTCTAGACGAGGAGCTGAAGAAGCTCTGGAGGGGTCTCTTCCCAGATTACCCACAATGCTCAGAGAGTGAGAGGGAGGAGGAGGATGGTAAGAAAGGGGAGCAGAGGAGGCGCGCCATGAAGGGAGCGGTAGACATCACAATGCTCTGCCTGATGGAGATGAACCAGGAGGAACTGGCCGACACACTGTGGGCCGGTGAGAGACTTTACTTTTATTTGTATTTCTTAACTTTGTATTTTTTTTATAAGCCAACAGCAAAAGAGTTTTCATATTTCTCACCACTACAGCTTTCATTCTCTCGCATTGACTACTTTCTAACTAGTAAATCGATCAAACAAGACATAACGGATACATCAGTCCATTCAATAGCAATAAGTGAGATAGTGCCCCTATCTCCTTACAGCTCCATAGCAAGCAAACAGTTTTTTAAAAAGAGGGTGGGCATCCTTCATGGACATAAATGACTCTCTGAACAACTCACCAATATTAATCTGGGAAAACCACAAAAACAGTACAAGGAAAAATTATTTCATACACATCTTACAAGAAGAAAACGGAGACAGCACAAGAAATCAATCTAGAAGTAAAAATCTAAGAGTTAGAAAATACTTATGGAAAAACTCCCTCAGAAGAAAATCTAAATAAACCCAGGAAATGTAAATTAGATATGTGTGACATAACAAATAAGAAAAGACAGATTTTAATCCAGCAACTAAAACAAACGCATTTTAAATATAACAATAAATCAGGTAAATAGCTCGCAAATCAACTCCAACAAAAAAAGGAAAAAAAGATCTTCCCGGCTATAAAAAACTCAGCGGGGAAGAAGTGTCACCAGAAGATTAAAAAAAACACATTTCAAATATTGTACCGTGAATGATATACATCAGACAATGAACTAGGGGTGTCCCCAACTAAGAATTTACATAGTCGAATCTGATTCGTCAAGTCTTGCCTATAGTCGACTGATCGTCAAATCATGTTTTATTTATTTATTTTTTGCTCATTGATCCATATTCTCATTTGCGACATTGGCTTCCATTTTTTCCACACAAGACTAAAGAGCTGAAACACTCAACTAAACAATTTCGATTATTGATATTATTGATTGATATTTATACAAAAATAGGTTTGTGGGGGTGTTTGTGGAGTGTGTGTGTTGATGGCTGGTTTACAGCCTCACCCGGCCTGAGTCAGACTGATTGGACTCTGGCTGGGTGGGGCTGCACACCTGTGGTGCAGAGCAATCATGGCACCCAGGATAAACCAGCCATCAACACACACACTCAGGAGGAGCCACTGTCATGACAGTTGTACCATCAGCTCGGCGTATAACATCTGCCTGAAACTCAGAATAAACACCTTGAATAACATCTACCCGTGTCCTGTGTCGGAGGGCCCCAAGAAAAGCCACTTATGTGGCGTGTGGCCGGACGAACCCTGCCACACTGGCACCCAATGTGGGGCCCCTCCGACCAGGACGGGACACGGAAGGGCTGTCCTAAGCTACACTGGAGCCACCAGCCGCGGCGAAGGACAGCCACCCCAGCACCAGCTCCCCCTGAACGGCAGCGACGGCCAGCGGAGGAGCGGGGAGGCAGCGCAGCAACCGCCTCCGGCAACCGTCTGTGGCTAGCCTCCCCCGGATCCAGCCTGGAGCAGCCCAGGCCAGCCGCCCCTCTGCCAGGGGACCAGGAGCCCAAGGTCCCATGCTCCAGGAGGAGATGGGGGGGGGGGGGGATTGTGCCTCGTCGCCCTGGTGGAGGGGGGTGACTAAAGACTGTTCCAGGCCCTCCGAGAGCTACCTCCGCGGCCCAGCTGTCGGGCCTCCCTCCGAGCCCATCCAGCCAGCCCCTGCAACCAGCTACCCCAGAGACACCTCCGCCAGCTGGAGCAGCAGCCCCAGGCCTCCGGTCTCCGGGACGGAGGGGGAGGGTGGGGTTGGCATGTGACACTGGGGAGGTGTGGAGGTAGTGGGGTTTGGGGGGTTGTGTTTATTTTTTTGTTTAGGTATGGCAACCCTGAAAAGAGTCCAGGTTTTGTGTAGGTATGGTAACCCTGTTCAGAGTCCGGTATGTGTTTTTTTGTTTGTTTGTTTGCTTGGATGGGGGATGGGGGAGGGGGGGGGGGGAAGTAGGCGAGGCTGGGGATTCTCCCCGGCCTCAATCTGGTGTTGGGGATATGTGGGGGTGTGTTGTTGATGGCTGGTTTACAGCCTCACCTGGCCTGAGTCAGTCTGATTGGACTCTGGCTGGGTGGGGCTGCACACCTGTGGTGCAGAGCAGTGATGGCACCCAGGATAAACCAGCCATCAGCACACACACTTGAGGAGGAGCACAGCCATGGCAGTTCCATCAGCTCGGCGAATACCACCAGCCTTAAACTCCAATAAACACCTTGAACACCATCTACTCGTGTCCTGTGTTGGAGGGCCCCAAGAAAAGCCACTTAGGTGGCGTGTGGCCGGACGAACCCTGCCACAAGGTTATATCATAATTTATTGTGAGAAAGAAGTTGTATGTAAAATCAGACATTCAGCACCGCCTTTAGCCCAAATGAAATGATCCTGTGTTTTGCTGACGATTCGACTATGAGATTGGCAGTCGAATCAGGCTCCTTCGATCGAATAGTCGAATATTCGGGGTCACCCCTACAATGAACCAAACCTCAGTGACATAAATCATTTCCTCAATAATATAGACCTACCCACAGTTACAGAAGACCGAGTTGAAGCAGTAGATAAGCCATTTACACCAGAAGAATTTCACAAAGCACTCATGCTAATGCCATCCAGTAAAGCACCAGGCCCAGATGGCTGCCCCGCTGAGTTTTATAGACATTTCTGGAAAACTATCTCACCCGTTTTTTAGAATGACACAAGAACTGACAGAAACAGGTAAAATCCCACCACATACTGTATGATCACTGCTGACATTACAGTAATACTGAAACCTGATAAAGATTGCACCCTTCCATCCAGCTGTCGCCCTATATCTTTTACTAACACATGTCAAAATCATCAGTAAAACATTATCCTCTAGAATTGAAACTGTCACTGCATCTGTAATACATGTGGATCAAACAGGTTTTATCAAAGGAAGACATGCATACAATATAACACGCAAGCAACATAATCATCAGGTAACTCAGAACAACGAGGACACTTCACTAGATGCAGAGAAAGCTTTGGGCCGAGTCAACTGGACATTTTTATTCCATTCACAAACTACTTCCTGGCCAACCAATTGAAGTCTTAACCAAATGGATCCACCCCACCAAACAATGCCACCCCTGGATAGATAGACCAACAACAATGTAAAGAACTAGACCTCTCAACCCATTTATCAGCACCTCCATTAAATGCCATAACAGCTTTAATAATCCTACCATAGCTACAGCCTCTAACAGCATGGTGGAAAACTCACCAAACCCTGCATCTTGTAAATACACACCAGGGGCCGTATTCACAAAGCATTTTATCTTAGCGCTAGGAGTGCCCCCCCCGCCGTCAGTGGTTACGATCGCGCAACCCCGTCATCGGTCCGCGGTCCCTCCACCCCCCCCCCCCGTTGACAATCGCGAGCCGCCGGAAAAATGAGGGTAGACCCTGCAGGCCACTTTGCAAAAACATCAAGAATGTTAAAGGTTGCATCAAAAACAATCTGCGTGTTGATGGATGTACTTTCTTTCTATTGACGAACACGTCCTCATCTTTTGATGGCGCAATTATTTGTATGTGCGTCCCGTCAATAGCACCGATCACACCGGCATACCTGCATGCCATGAAGTTTTTCCTATAGAAAAAATGAGGACAAATACGCGTCCGGCTTCAGGCCGGACTGTCCGATTTTTCAAAGCCCTGTCCGGCGTCCGGCGCAGCATCAAGCCGGATGCGTATTTGTCCTCCTTTTTGAACCCGCGCCCCACCGGTTGAGAACCACTGGTCTACGGTGTTAGGGGGGCAGAGTGGGCAGGTGCTTGAGTCCAAAAGGCTTGAGTCCACCCCCCCCGTCGGCCGACCCCCCCCCCCCCCCTGTGTTACAATCACGCGCGCGCGCCCCGTTGGCCGTAGGTCCGCGGTGTGTTGCTATTTTGCGCATCCCCCCCCCCGGCGGTCCACGGTGTGTTATTATTGCGTGCACCCCCCCCCCCCACCCGTCAACAATGGGGGGGGGGCGACTGCAATGAACCAGTTTGGGGGGGGCCCAGCCTGAAAAAGGTTGAGAACCCCTGGTGTAGACCATTACATCCATCCAATCTGGCACTGCCCACCTGAACGATGATTCTGGGAATAAATCACTGATCAACTGTCTCTCATTTTGAACTTGATATTCCCTCTCTCCCCATCTCTCTGCTTGTTGGGCGACCTATCATCATGCACACCTCCCACCCACATTATAAAATTGCTTTAAAGTAATACTTTACATGCTTTAACCAAACCCAAGAAAACTATCCTCGTAAACTGGAAACGCAGGAAAGAACTAAACATCTCAACATGGATAGCCCTCTGTACAGAACACATAGCAATGGAGCAACTAACTGCATGTATTCAAAATCAAATATATCCGTTCCAAAAAGCTTGGGAGCCCATCCTCACTGCATTACTCCTGGAAAAACACTGACACCACAACTCTCATCTTCATCCCTGAAATATACCCCTTAGCAACCCTTTTCTTTCAACTAGTCTCTCTCCTCTCTTTTGTTTCTTTCTCTTTCAAAACTCTCTCCTTATAGCTCCTCTACACTCACAGACACACACACACACACCCTACACAACAGACTGCCTGGCACCTCTGCTGATACACACCCCACACCATAAGATGTAACATTTGCTCTTTTGTCTTTGTTTGTATGTTGCGTTTTGCCCTGTCGTGTTAACCATGTCATGTCGCCCAATATATTATGTACTGTAAATACGAAAAAAGGGGGAAAAATACACTTATTTTGAAAACAGGCCAGTAAGAGACTCTTATTCTGAAAACAGAAAAGCTACTCTTATTATGAAACAGAGCAGTAAGAGACTCTGAAGACGAAAGAAAACTGTCCACATTCCTGAAAAGTGTGAACTGAACTAACTTGGATCATGGGAGATTTCTATTGTGGGGGTATCAGGTTAAATGGTTTGATCCAGATATGTAGGGATATTGTGGGTCTATCAGGTTTAAGAATGTTAAACAATATACTGCAGATCAACAGCAGCAGCTTTTTTGTTATATCGGCATAGCAAGTCTCTTTCCACTGATACACAACCATGATAGCACTACTTAGAAGGTTATAAGACACTTATAATACTAGTACTGTCATTACACCAATCATATTGCTGTGGAAATAATCCTGAAATAGTTTATCAATAACATGCAGTTCTAGTCATCACCAGCTTCTCCAACCACAAGTAGTGAACCAATAAATATAATTTAACAAGAAATATTGACGTTTGACGTCACTATCCATTAACTGATGTCTTCTGTTGTTTTCTAATTTAGGAACTGTTGCTGTCGAGTGCCAACATAAACTCAGGTCTTATCTGAAGGAGAAGTTCAGGCGTGTGTTTGAGGGAATCGCTAAAGCAGGACAGCCAACAGATCTGAATGACTTCTACACAGAGCTCTTCATCACACAGAGAGACAGTGGAGACGTCAACAAGGAACATGAGGTCAGACTGATTGAAACAGCTTCCAGGAAACCAGCCAAGGAGGAAACACCAATCAAATGTGAAGACATCTTTAAACCCTTACCTGGACAAGATCAACCAATCAGAACAATAATGACAACTGGAGTGGCCGGCATTGGTAAAACCGTCTTAACACAGAAGTTCACTGTGGACTGGGCTGAAGGCAAAGCCAACCACGACATAGACTTCACATTTCCCTTCACTTTCAGAGAGCTGAATTTACTGAAAGGGAAAGAGTTCAGCTTGGTGGGACTTCTTCATCACTTCTTTATTGAAACCAAAGAAGCAGGAATCTGCAGATACGACCGGTTCCATGTTGTCTTCATCTTGGATGGTCTGGATGAGTGTCGACTTCCTCTGGACTTCCAGAACAACCAGATCTGGACTGATGTCACAGCGCCGACCTCAGTGGACGTGCTGCTGACAAACCTCATCACGGGTGACCTGCTTCCCTCCGCTCGCATCTGGATAACCACACGCCCTGCGGCAGCCAATCAGATCCCTGCTGAGTGTGTTGGCATGGTGACAGAGGTGAGAGGGTTCACCGACCCACAGAAGGAGGAGTACTTCAGGAAGAGATTCAGAGAGGAGACGCTGGCCAGGAAAATCATCTCCCATGTCAAGAAATCACGAAGCCTCCACATCATGTGTCACATCCCAATCTTCTGTTGGATCTCTGCTACAGTTATGGAGGACTTCTTCAAAACATCCCAGAGTGGAGAAGAGATGCCCAACACTGTGACTCAGATGTACAGTCACTTCCTGAGGGTTCAGTCCATACAGGGGGACAGGAAGTATCATGGGAGAGCTGAAACAGATCCACACTGGAGTTCAGAGAGCAGGGAGATCATTGTTTCTCTGGGAAAACTGGCTTTTAACCAGCTGGAGAAAGGCAACCTGATCTTCTACGAGGCAGACCTGGCAGAGTGTGGCATCGATATCAGAGCCGCCTCAGTGTACTCAGGAGTGTTCACCCAGATCTTTAAACAGGAGTGTGGGCTGTACCAGGACAAGGTCTTCTGCTTTGTCCATCTGAGCATCCAGGAGTTTCTGGCTGCCCTTTATGTCTTTCTGTCCTTCATCGACAATGGTGAAAATCTGCTCTCAGATAAGAAATCAATCTCCAGGGAAGATGAACTCCTCCTCTACCAGAGTGCTGTGGACAAGGCCTTACAGAGTGAGAACGGACACCTGGACTTGTTACTCCGTTTCCTCCTGGGCCTCTCTCTGGAGACCAATCAGATTCCCCTACGAGGTCTGCTGGGACAGACAGGAAGTAACTCACTGACCAATCAGGGAACAGTGTCTTACATCAAGAAGAAGATAAGTAGAGATCTCTCTCCAGAGAGAAGCATCAATCTGTTCCATTGTCTGAATGAGCTGAACGACCGTTCTCTAGTGGAGGAGATCCAACAGTACCTGACATCAGGAAGTCTCTCCACAGAGTCTCTCTCCCCTGCTCAGTGGTCAGCTCTGGTCTTCATCTTACTGACATCAGAAGAGGAGCTGGACATGTTTGACCTGAAGAAATACTCTGCTTCAGAGGAGGGTCTTCTGAGGCTGCTGCCAGTGTTTAAAGACTCCAAAACATCTCTGTAGGTTCACTAAGAACATGTATTACAATACACACAACGCAATATACATAATACTAGAATATAAAAGTTATAATAATATACAAATCATCTCTGTAGGTTCACTAAGAACATGTATTACAATACACACAATAATACACACACACATAATACTAGAATATGAAAGTTATAATATTATACAAATATACACAGACAACAAAAACAAAACAATTATTCAGTATTCAACATTTTACACTACATAGTTATGGTTTAAAGGTCTAATTCATTAACATGAATAAAACATTTCCTCACAGTTCCTAACATGTTCCTGTTTATTTTGTGTGAAGGCTGAATGGCTGTAATCTGTCAGAGAGATGCTGTGAAGCTCTGGCCTCAGTTCTCAGCTCCAACTCCTCTAGTCTGAGAGAGCTGGACCTGAGTACCAATGATCTGCAGGATTCAGGAGTGAAGCTGCTCTCTGCTGGACTGGGGAGTCCACACTGTAGACTGGAGACTCTCAGGTCAGTTGGACTCAATGTGCAAACAGTCCCACCACAAGGCAGTAGGCACCTTATCAGAAGACATTTAAAACCTCTTAACTACCGCCCCCTCGTTTGAGAATGTCCTCCTAAATGATGTCTAAATATATCAGCTTCCTACAACTAATAAATATAAACATAAACACAGTATAATAGTAATAGTGCCCCCCACCGTCCCCTACCGGACACTGGTAGTTAAGAGGTTAACAGATATACATCCATAAAAGTTCACAGGTCTAAAGAAATAAAATAAAATGTCCACTTCATAGTAATATCTCAACATATTTATATTTGTGTTGGCATGACAGTATAAGGTGTATGTTATATTCTTAGTTTGTTAATGATGGTATAAGGTATATGTTATATTCTTACAGGTTGTTAATGAGAGTATGAGGTTTATGTTGTATTACATTCTTATTCTACTCATTATCATGTAGTCAGACAGTAAGGTGAGTTTTAGAGTTGTTTTGTAAAGTTTAATTACAGCCTCTTCTTAAAACTGACTTTTGGGACATTTTAATAATACGTTTTGTTTCTTATTTGAACTATGATCTTTGTGACATCTAACTTTTAACATTTAAATATCAATTCATTAACACTCATAATGTAAAAAGTAGTAAAGGTTTCTAATACATTTCAATGCAGTTCCTAACATGTTCCTGTTTATTTTGTGTGAAGGCTGAATGGCTGTAAGCTGTCAGAGAGATGCTGTGAAGCTCTGGCCTCAGTTCTCAGCTCCAACTCCTCTAGTCTGAGAGAGCTGGACCTGAGTACCAATGACCTGCAGGATTCAGGAGTGAAGCTGCTCTCTGCTGGACTGGGGAGTCCACACTGTAGACTGGAGACTCTCAGGTCAGTTGGACTCAATGTGCAAACAGTCCCACCACAAGGCACCTTATCAGAAGACGTTTAACAGATTTATATCCATTAAAGTTAGAAATCAGATGCCTAAATATAGATGTTTCATAAGAATAACTGAGTGTGTGTGTGTGTGTGTGTGTGTGTGTGTGTGTGTGTGTGTGTGTGTGTGTGTGTGTGTGTGTGTGTGTGTGTGTGTGTGTGTGTAGGTTGTCTGGCTGCCTGGTCACACAGGAAGGCTGTGCTTCTCTGGCCTCAGCTCTGAGCTCCAACCCCTCCCATCTGAGAGAGCTGGACCTGAGCTACAATCACCCTGCAGGAGACTCAGGAGTTACGCTGCTCTCTGCTGGACTGGAGGATCCATGCTGGAGACTGGACACTCTCAGGTATGGAGAGGACAGCTCACTCTGTGACATTGTCTCCTTCAAGAATTCAACCACCTGCTAGATGAAGTGGTTTCAAAACATGCTGCTCTCACTGTGTTTCCCCCCTTAGTGTGGAGCACGGTGGAGTGTGGAGGCTGAAACCAGGTGTACAGAAGTGTAAGTGTCTGTTTAGTTTGATTCATCACAACAATTGATGAAGAGTCATTTATTTTGATGAAGAATCATTTCTTTTATGACACTTCTTGACAGTATTTGATTTAATGAATGATCATTTGAAGACACATGGGAGCATTAACCAAACATCTACAGAGAGACAATAGGTGCACCTCTTGTCTCTCTGTAGATGTTTGGTACATGATTGGTAGAGGGATACTTTCACTATTCCACTATAGTACATATATGATATATTTATGTCATTCTATGTTAATGTTTGTGCAAATGATGATGATGATGATGATGATGATGATGATGATGATGATGATGATGATGATGATGATGATGATGATGATGATGATGATGATGATGATGATGATTCATTATAATAGTTGGGTCGCACTTGACTCTTAACTCAACGACACTATGCTCCACTAAAGAAGGAGAAGAGAGGATAGTGATCAACTATCAACCACTCAGTGACACATCGGGTTTTTATTTCCTATCAACATCAACAAAACATCATATAATGTTCGTCACATTGTCTGCTGCTGATTACTAACACAATACAAGTTGGATCTAGGATACTTTTCTATTTGTCTCTTCATGACAAATGCCGGTTCAGTCGGTTTGCATCAAATCAAATCGGCTTAGGCTCGTGCACCGGACTGGAAAACCGGGAATCGACCCGACCTTTAGCCGCCTAATCATGTCTTGTTTTCCCGTCAGATGCCTGTGAACTCACACTGGACCCAAACACAGCCAACAGACATCTCTCTCTGTCTGAGGACCACAGGAAGGTGATGCAGGTTGGAGAGGATCAGTGGTATCCTGACCACCCAGAGAGATTTGACTCCCAGTACCAGGTGTTGTGTAGAGAGGGTCTGACTGGCCGCTGTTACTGGGAGGTAGAGAGGAGAGGAGAGGTTGATATAGGAGTGACATACAGAGGAATCACAAGGAGAGGAGGGGGTGGTGACAGCAGGCTTGGATGGAACAACAAGTCCTGGAGTCTTCATTGTTATGATGATCATTACTCTGTCTGGTACAACAATAGTATAACAGCCATCAGTCTCCCCCCCCCTGTCTCTACCAGAGTAGGAGTGTATCTGGACCGGCCTGCTGGCTCTCTGTCCTTCTACAGAGTGTCCCCAGGTGTAGGAGGGTCCTCAGACACACTGACACACATCCACACCTTCCAGACCACATTCACCCAGGAGGACCTCCTCCCTGGGTTTAGGTTATGGTCTGGTTCTGGTTCCTCAGTGTCTCTGTGTGGGTTGTAGTTTATGATCATCATATCACCGCCAAACATTGCGAGCAAAAAGGACACATCCGCTAATTTAGTTAATATGTTATATATAATATATAATCAATTACTGAAACCAATGACCAATGGTTTACTATGACGTGTTTTAAGCTTTGGTAAAGCAGCCAAAATCTATCCAATATAGCAATACAACCCAGCTGAAAATAAATGTGCTAAGTGTACTAACATTTAGCATACTTTTGTGTACTTGAAGCCACACTAATCTAGCCTGGCAAGCCAGACCCACATCAGAAAGATGTAAGGTCTGGCTCAGCTCCATTGGCAGTGTGGGCGGGATAAACGGTTGTCTTTCAAGTTCCCTCTGCACGCAATAGGATAGCGCTACAACCAATCAGAGCAACGAAGAAGGTGACGTAGACTACGTCAGACTACTTAATTAATCAAAACTCAGAATACATATTTCTTTTCGAGGAAAGACTTCAGTGCCATTCTTTGTTCTTTTCTCAAATCAAATATTAACTTCAAGTCTTGAAGAGTCGCGGCCAAAGCCGAGTGGAAAGACAGCCATTCGCCAGCAGCAGCAGCAGCCATTGTTTACCTCTAACACAGAACCGTTGCAACTCTGTCGTCATGGTAGCCTGGCTTTCGACTCCGCCCCTCACGCTGTGATTGGTCAGACATACTTTGTGTTTCCAGCACCAAAAAGCCGACAGAGCCGTGCTAGACCAACCTAGCTGCCAAATAAATTTGCTGCCGCTAGGGGGTGTCTGAACTGTTCTAGGCTAACACTAATCATCAGTATACTAAAAGTGTTTTTATGATTAGTTAACTTGAAGCATGCTATTTTGGAACAACTAATTTTGTACCAAATATTTTAATTGTAAAAAAGCTCAACTTGAAGTGTATTTAGTGTACTTTAAGTATATCACTTTATATGTACTTGTGGCAGGGTTTGTCCTCACCACACGCCACCTAAGTGGCTTCCTTTGGGGCCCTCCGACACAGGACACGGGTAGACGGTAGTGCAAGATGTTTATTGGAGATTCAGGCTGTTGGTATTCACCGAGCTGATGGTACAACTGCCATGGCTGTGCTCCTCCTGAGTGTGTGTGTTGATGGCTGGTTTATCCTGGGTGCCATGATTGCTCTGCACCACAGGTGTGCAGCCCCACCCAGCCAGAGTCCAATCAGTCTGACTCAGGCCGGGTGAGGCTGTAAACCAGCCAGACGGACAGCCACCTCCCAGCACCAGCCCTTTCCCAACGGCAGCGACCATTGCGGTGCCCAGTGGAGGACAGGGGAGGCAGCGCAGCAACCGCCACGAGCAGCCGACTGCTGCTACCTGGAACCACCCCGGAGCAACCCAGGTCCAGCCGCACCTCTGCCAGCCAACACAGCAGCTCAAGGCCCCATGCTCCGGCAGGGAGATGAGGATAGCGCCTCGTTGCCCTGGTGGAGGGCGGCCCTACCGAAGGCTGTTCTGGGCCCTCCGAGGAACTACCACAGCTGTCGATATATATATATATATATATATATATATATATATATATATATATATATATATATATATATATATATATATATATATGTATGTATGTATGTATATATATATATATATGTATGTATGTATGTATATATATATATATATATATATATATATGTATATATATATATATATATACATACATATATATATATATATATATATATATATATATATATGTATATATATATATATATACATACATATATATATATATATATATATATATATATATATATATATATATATATATATATATATGTATATATATGTATATATATACATATATATATAATTTAGGTAGTTTTTGATCTAAGGGTAAATGATGGCTTGCATAGGGTGCACTATGGAGAAAGTGTAAGTGAGTGGGGGGGTTACACTACGACTGGGCCGCTGGAAACACACACAAAAAAGGCCAGGGGATTTGTAGAGCAAACGACAGCATCTCCTCCATAGACGCTACAGCTTTACGAGTGCATTAGCATTGTTGTTGTTTTTCAATATGTCTTTCATCCTGTCTTTGCCACTTGTTATTGAAGAATAAATACAAATAATTATTAAAAGGGGGGGTGACATCATGATCATGCAGTCCCTTCATGGCTACTGGGCGTCGACCTGCATGCCTATAACGAGGTGCACCGAGTGGGATCTTTTGAATTCTTATACACCCTTTAGTATAAAATTGCTTGCAACACTTTTGACTCCACCATTTGTACTGCCTACCAAAAGAACAGTTTTTTGCACCCACTTTTTGAAGTTGTATCATTGTGGGGGTCGATATATTTTTTTCATGGTTACAAAGAAAATTTGAAATCCTCCACCGAAGGATGTACAGTTCAAAACATGTGTACACCATTCTGGATGTTGGAGATGAGATTTAAAAGACTAAAAGTTGAGGAATGTTACGATTTCCTGTAAATTGTACCTTATTCATTTGCCTTATTAAGTTTGCTACATTTTGTATGTATACGCATTACAATAAAATAAAATGTTAAATATAAAATATAAAATGACAATATATGATTATACAGTGGTCCATGTATGTTGAATAGCTTTCAGACTTGTACAATGAGAATCTCTTTCCCTTATTTAATTTCTTTAATTTTATTTTTTGTTTCGTATTTTCTTCGCCATCCCTGTGTCATTTTGTAGGGTTACAATAATTGTGTAATATTACACCAGACCGCCATTACATTTTTCCTCGCGCACCCCCTGGTGGCAGCTCGTGCACCGCTGGGGGTGCCGCACCACACTTTGGGAATCCCTGGTCTAGGGGGCCCGCCAAATACTTTGATAAGATTTTGAATTTACCTCTCAAACCCTGCTTACATTCAAAACACATTGAATGGCCGCTAAACATTTTTTTGGGGCGTTTTAGTAAGGGGTCGAAATGTTAGGCTTATATCTAGCTAGCATTTTGATGTAATCTCACCTGCACGATCCGTTTTTTTTAATTTTTTAATGTACCCTTTAGGTTAGGTTAGATTATGTAACGTTAACTGTATTTGATAGTATAAGAAGAAGTAAATTGTTGCCAACGATTTATACTCATTCCCATTTAAAAATCCCATTTAAATCCAATTTTTTCAGTTTTAGCCACACAGTGTGATGCATTACTGACTACTTGTATATGGACACTACAAGTGCTTTTACAGACAGCTGTATCACATGTTTTAGCTTGGATGCCTATAAGGGGCTAGCTAACTAAACAAGTAGGCCTACCTTGCTCAGCTGATTATATGCTAACCTGTGGACTCCATTTGTAAATCAAGCAGAAGTGTAAAAATCCTTCCCTAAGGGAATTATATGGTTACAGAATGCAGAGAGAGAGAGACAAGAACAGAACAGCAACTTTCAGATTCTTTAAACTCGTCTATTCAGTTGTAGACCGATGCGTCACCCAGTATCGGTCAGATGGTATCAATAAGATGGTACCGCCAAAGCAGATGTAACATGCTGCCATGACAGTGGCTCTCTCCTGAGTGTGTGCTGGGTTATCTTGGGTGCCATCACTGCTCATGACTGCAGCCCCACCCAGCCTCAAAGTCCATTCAGTCTGACTCAGGCTGCGGCTGTAAACCAGTTATCAACCACACACACTCCACAACACATGCAGAGAGACTCACTCTGTTGACGTTTTGGAATACAGTTATCTGCCATTATGTGGTCCCGCTATTTGTAAATACCATATTTACAGTACAGTAGTACTGTATACAGTAACAGTATATACAGTAACATCAGTAACAACTGTAACAACAGTATACAGTAACAACCAACCCAGTCGCCAAAAGAATACGTTGACGGTGTACGTCCGCGCGAACACGGATTACGTCGCATTTCAACGTAAAATAGCGTGTTGTACCGACAGTATCCACGCGTGGCACTGTGGAGGCGCCTGAAGAAAGCACAACCAACAAGGACATTTCATGGTTATAAAATACATAAATTGCTGGTTATAAAATACATAAATTAGAATTATTTGGAGACTTCCCATCGCTGCCAGTACGGCGAAAGTGACGGTGAGGCAGGGTTGCCAGCTTCACGGTTTTCTCGCCAAATTGGGCTGTTTTGAAAACGGGTCGTGAACACTGGATTACGTCGCATTTCAACGTAATTGGGCTGTTTTGAAAACGGATCGTGAACACTGGATTACGTCGCATTTCAACGTAATTGGGCTGTTTTGAAAACGGATCGTGAACACTGGATTACGTCGCATTTCGGTTTTCTCGCCAAATTGGGCTGTTCTGAAAACGGATTGCGGGTGTAAACCTCAAAGACGCGGGTCACGGTTTTCTGGGGTACTTTCAAAACCCACCACAGAAACAGTTGGGGTGTAATGTGTATTGTATAATCTTTATGAAAACTCATTCAGAACTATTAAACACCAGATGATGGGTGGGGTGGGGCAGTGGACACACACACACACACACACACACACACACAATGCATTTCGCTGCTACAACAACTCTATGTTTACTCTATAGCTCTGATTCCTGCACCATGTTTCAATGACGTCAGGTTGCTAGGGGCTACGGCTGACAGACGCCACCTGTCCCATTGGGAGGACCTATCAGCCGGAAGTGCTGTCCTTACTGTACTATTGTTTATGTTGTAATGTCATAAGTGTTGACAATAAAGTTTAATGTTAACTCCAAACAATTCATGTTTGTCCAATTCATTCATAAGACAAACAAAGCAGCTGGAAACACGTCTAAAAACACTTGAAATAGAATGTAGCCTATATTTATATTTTTACAACATCAATCTCCCTATAATATGAACAAAATATGATCAGGTTATACTTTCTCTCTTGAAAACGGGCAAAACGCTAACCCTAACCCTATCCCGGAAAATGAATTTAAAAAACTACAAACGTTCGGAAAATGCAATACAATGAAGTGTGCGGCGCCATGTTTTTTCCGCCATGTTTTTTGTAGTTCTAAAATGTTTAGTTAACGTTTTCCCTATTATGTGAAAATGTGTCAAGGAACTTCGCAAGTGTATTATATGTTTTAGGGACCGGGGAGCACATTTATTTGGTCAGATTTCATTTTTACTATTGTTAATTGGGTGAAATCTGGTTTTGACCTTACCCAGTAGCGCCCCCTGATGGTTTGGCAAAGGCCACAAAGGACATGATAGAAGAAGTCAAGAGCTTTCCAAAAATGTTTTCCCCATGTTTGTATCACATTGTGTTGCTTTTCTGTAAGCCTTTAAAATAGCCTTAGGTTCAAGGTTCAAAGGGCATTCCTGAGGAGCAGGAACCACCCAGAATGTTCACAGTGGCAGATCTGTACTCTGTAGATCAAGACCTTTCCAACGATGTCTTCATTGTCATCCTACGACAAAGTTTCATTTTTATCTTGCTCACTGCCAAGGCACTTACTGATGTGTACTTTCTCACAGCCTATATAGAGCCAAGATGGATAAAATCAATAAAACATATTTTAAGGGATATTTAGTGACAAAATGTGTTCAACATATTGATGGTGACCTTATCCTTAGTCATGCTTTTCAATTTGGAGCAGTTTAGACCCCATTTACCCCTTAAACGATTTAATGTTTCATATCAATATTTCCATATTACTTAATATGACCATTTATAGCCATTGTCTTCCCTTCCCCAGGGCTGACAGGATAGTACATAATATGGTAATGCGTATGTCTGTGTGTAGTTACATTTTTACACACAGTTGTTTTTAATTGACCAAGATATGAGCTTTTGAAAGAAAGTAGGTCTGTGTCGTATATGCAAAGGGCTTTAGAACTACAAAAAACATGGCGGAAAAAACATGGCGCCGCACACTTCATTGTATTGCATTTTCCGAACGTTTGTAGTTTTTTAAATTCATTTTCCGGGATAGGGTTAGGGTTAGCGTTTTGCCCGTTTTGAAGAGAGAAAGGATAACCTGAACATATTTTGTTCATATTATAGGGAGATTGATGTTGTAAACATATAAATATAGGCTACATTCTATTTCAAGTGTTTTTAGACGTGTTTCCAGCTGCTTTGTTTGTCTTATGAATGAATTGGACAAACATGAATTGTTTGGAGTTAACATTAAACTTTATTGTCAACACTTATGACATTACAACATAAACAATAGTACAGTAAGGAAAGTACTTCCGGCTGATAGGTCCTCCCAATGGGACAGGTGGCGTCTGTCAGCCGTAGCCCCTAGCAACCTGACGTCATTGAAACATGGTGCAGGAATCAGAGCTATAGAGTAAACATAGAGTTGTTGTAGCAGCGAAATGCATTGTGTGTGTGTGTGTGTGTGTGTGTGTGTGTGTGTGTGTGTGTGTGTGTCCACTGCCCCACCCCACCCATCATCTGGTGTTTAATAGTTCTGACTGAGTTTTCATAAAGATTATACAATACACATTACACCCCAACTGTTTCTGTGGTGGGTTTTGAAAGTACCCCAGAAAACCGTGACCCGCGTCTTTGAGGTTTACACCCGCAATCCGTTTTCAGAACAGCCCAATTTGGCGAGAAAACCGAAATGCGACGTAATCCAGTGTTCACGATCCGTTTTCAAAACAGCCCAATTACGTTGAAATGCGACGTAATCCAGTGTTCACGATCCGTTTTCAAAACAGCCCAATTACGTTGAAATGCGACGTAATCCAGTGTTCACGACCCGTTTTCAAAACAGCCCAATTTGGCGAGAAAACCGTGAAGCTGGCAACCCTGCCTCACCGTCACTTTCGCCGTACTGGCAGCGATGGGAAGTCTCCAAATAATTCTAATTTATGTATTTTATAACCAGCAATTTATGTATTTTATAACCAAATGTCCTTGTTGGTTGTGCTTTCTTCAGGCGCCTCCACAGTGCCACGCGTGGATACTGTCGGTACAACACGCTATTTTACGTTGAAATGCGACGTAATCCGTGTTCGCGCGGACGTACACCGTCAACGTATTCTTTTGGCGACTGGGTTGGTAACAACAGCATACAGTATCAACAGTATACAGTAACAACAGTATACAGTATCAACAGTATACAGTAACATTACAGTAACATCAGTATACAGTAACAACAGTAATAACAGTATACAGTAACAACAGTATACAGTAACAACAGTATACAGTATCAACAGTATACAGTATCAACAGTATACAGTAACAACAGCAATAACAGTATCAACAGTATACAGTAACAACAGTACAGTATAGCGGCTCAGATGTGGTCGAACCCGTTGCTTCATCAGCTATTTTGTTCCTGACTCCCCTTCCTCTTCCCGTCCTCTTCTCCACCGTCCGACTTCCCCATCTCCTCCTCTTACTTCTTCACCTCCTCTTCCTCCTCGTCCTCCTCTTACTTCTTCACCTCCTCTTCCTCCTCGTCCTCCTCTTACTTCTTCACCTCCTCTTCCTCCTCGTCCTGCTCTTACTTCTTCACCTCCTCTTCACCTCCTCTTCCTCCTCGTCCTCCTCTTACTTCTTCACCTCCTCTTCCTCCTCGTCCTCCTCTTACTTCTTCACCTCCTCTTCCTCCTCGTCCTCCTCTTACTTCTTCACCTCCTCTTCCTCCTCGTCCTCCTCTTACTTCTTCACCTCCTCTTCCTCCTCGTCCTGCTCTTCGTCCTCCTGTTTACCTGTGGCCTATTTATAGTGCTCAAGCTCTGATTTACAAGTGAACTTATTATATCAGTCTTTTCAATGTGAAAAGGCAATTTACAAAAAAAGTGTAGCAATAGAGACCAATGTTTACAGACGGCCCCAAAGATGGCGCTTCCTCAATCCTCAGTGTCATGCCATGGCCCCATAGTGTCAGTAGTGAGAGAGAGTGTGTGTGTGTGTGTGTGTGTGTGTGGGAGGGAGGGGTTTTACTTGTAATTGTTTTTCTGTTTCTATTTTTTGTGTGTGTAAAGCACTTTGTGTTGCATTTCCGATGTATGAAAGGTGCTCTATAAATAAAGATTGATTGATTGATTGATTGATCTGTGTGCTAATCCACACGTATGTTATCCAGGCACTTATCCACACGTAGCCTACGATATCCAGGCGCAAAGTTATGGGGTGTGATGGTTGACATTACCATCACCATGCCGTGAACTGACGCCGTGACCAATGATGTTGGAGAAGAAGCGTGACTCAAGACTTACTAGTAACTATTCTACTCTTTAGTAACTATTCTTTAGTTACTAGTCACTAATCCAATCGTGACTAATGTCTATTTCAGTTTTACTAGTAACTATTCATTAGATACTAGTACTTATTCCAATAGTTACTAGTAACTATTCCATTTTTACTAGTACATTGTTTTTAGATACTAGTAACTATTCAGATGAAATATCCCCAACCCAGTAGTACTAGTAACATTGACAATGTGATATCTACATGGCATGCACATTGAATGCTAAATATGAATGAGGACTATAAAGACATCAGTCTGCGTTTAGTAGCAGAGGAGAGGAGAGCATATGCTGGATGTCCGTCTCATGTTTATGCATTTAACATTTGAATGAAGATATCTCCAATTTAATAGATACTAGTTGTTATTCTGATCTAAGATATCAACTATTTGCTTCTGACTAGTAATTCCGATAGTGACCAGTATCTACTTCAGTTTTACTAGTAACTATTCATTAGATACTAGTACCTATTTATGAGTTACTAGTAACTATTCCAGTTGTTACTAGTAACATTTTATTGCTTCTGGTGAGAATGTTAATTGAACTATCAAGTAGTCATTTTGACTAGTCGTTACCGATGACCAGTAAAACAGAAATAGTTACAAATATAACTAGTAACAATTGGAATAGTTCTAGTCACTAAAGAATAATAACTAGTATTTAATGAATAGTTACTAGTAAAACTGAAATAGGTGCTAGTCACTATTGGAATAGTTACTACTCAGAAGCAAATAGTTAATATATGAACCGCAGAGTCCCATAGAATTCAATTGCAAAAATGTGCAATCTAGTAAAAATGGAATAGTTACTAGTAACTAAAGAATAAATACTAGTATCTAATGAATGATTACTAGTAAACTGAAATAGATACTAGTCATGATTGGATTAGTGACTAGTAACTAAAGAATAAGTACTAGTAACTTCAGAATAGTTACCAGTAAATCTTGAGGAACAAATGTTAAAACAGCTTGCCAAATGTCGTCGGCAGTTACTCTGAATTAGCAAGCTTTTACCAAAAAATAGTTATGACCAAATTAAATTGGGCTTATTGGAACCACAAGAGCCTCACCTTTTACAACTGTGCCCAGTTGATACCATGTATTGTAGGGCAATGCAGTTTTGTATAGAAATGTGATTTCCATAACTCAAGCGTTTTCCCCTAATATTTAAGCAATATCACACAAGAGGGAGTGCTGTTATACTGAATATCAGCACAGCTGTAATTCAGTCGTAGGTACGAGGCCGCAGGCCGAGTGCCGAAGAGTACCGATTTACCACTTTAGAAATCAAAAGGAAAAATCGATTACTTGATTAAAATGCAAATTGCACAGCAATGGTCTCCACCGGCTCCGTTTCAGACTGGGAAAGATAGCCCTACAGGCCTAGTTCATCAAGAAAAATAGTGGAAATAATAACTTTGTAATAAAGATCTAATAAGCTGTGTTTGCTGACATGTTATAGGCCTACTAAATTGGTCCATGATCATAGTCCTAGATAGGGAGACAGGTTTGTACTCCTTCCTCCAGTAGGGAGACAGGTTTGTACTCCTTCCTCCAGTAGGGAGACAGGTTTGTACTCCTTCCGAGCCGGGCGTTATCCATGTGCGTATCCAAACGTCCGTTATCAATGCACTTATCCACACGGACCTCACCCACGTGCTTATCCAGACGTGGATGTTATCCATGTGCATTAATCCACACGTACGTTATCCAGGCACAAAGTAAAAACTATCATTTTCTCAGCTACGTCGCCGCGCCCATTGAGCGCACCTCTGATACGTCGCCGTGACTCTGACCTCGACGTGACATCGCCTGGATTCACATTGGAGGCCATTGATTGGTTTCCCCAGGCGTGGCCAACGTAGACACATTAGTTCTCCACTCAGTTAGACAAGTAAGCTAGTTCAATGTCAGCTATCACACCCCATATTAGCACGTGTGCGCTTTGTAAAAAACTTACGTCCATGTAGCGCATTTAAATTAGCGGCATGGGCTGCATGAGTGAGAAAGGGGGCCTATGTTACCTCTGGGCTGGCCTACTATGTAAAAGCAGAACCTTTTGGGGGAGACGGCAAAGAGCCTGGGCCAGAAACCAAAAGCTGAAAGGGGCAGGGTCACGCCTTGTTTACGCCTTCGAGACTTTCAGTTACAAAAAAGTTGAACAAAAATCATGACCTGATTCTAGTTTGGCTCACTTTTTGTTTCTTCAAACCTGTCCACCTCTTTTGACTGGCTGGTTCTCACTGTTCACGTAAAGGGCAGTGGATTTAAGGCAGGCAGTCAAATGTGGGGCACAACGATAAAAAGAGGTTGTTGTTGTTCAATGTCTTTCAATCTGCCACTGACTGCCCTATTTTGTACGTTCGATAAACAAATTGTGAATAAACACTCTTTATGCACAGTATTGACCCGCAGCGCCGGGGAACGAGGCAGAGACAGTGCTTTCAGGAAAGCTTCTGTTTATTCGTCACTTTCACCGACTAGCATTCACACTAGACAACAACTCAACACCATATATCATGTAGAACGTCAATAACGAAGACAGGAGAACAATACGTTAAGAGCTTGTGCCCCGGGGCATGCTGGGAGTCTGTCCCCGCCCACCCCGATGCTACAGTATTAAGGGTATTTAGAGTTGTTTTTAATGTTCACATGTACATACTTAAGTGCGATAAATACTCTTCACCACCCCCACCACCCCTTCATTTTCAATTTCAATAATCTGGCCCTCATAAGAAAGTATTTTAATAGCCCTGCCCTAGACAGTCGTAACATCAGGTTGGATTTTACCTTTAAAGTGCTGCAAACAGCTACGTCTATCAAGATCAGTTTTGTTTTCAAATGCAGAATAATCTTTGTTACCAGATGTAAAAAGAAGAGCATGCACAACCAAATCTGTTTATGGTAGTATTGACATTTATATAGCAGTAATATAAAATATAGCTGTAAGCAGCAATAATCGATTAAGTATGTGGATCAACACATAAATCACTGTCCTTGCCTTACAGCTTCATGATTGGTATTTCTTAATCAAGGCAAACAATGCAGTACCTTTACATGAGGCAAATTTGTAAATAGTTCTGGCACTATATTAAACATATTAAAGATTGTATTAAAGGTTGTTAATACTTTTACAAAAAAAGTAAAGTTTATAAAGTAGCGCTATTAAAACCGAGGATATATAATTGCTTCTGCGTTTTAGACTTTTAGGGCTTTTTATGTTAAAAAATCTATTTTTAGATTAAAGGGACACTAAGTAGTTTTTTCCCCCATCTAGTGGTCAAATTGTATTTGCATTCAAACGAATTTATGCTCTCTAGCGCCTCGCGTTTTCGAACTACGGCAAGCGGTATTAGTCAAGATTCAAGAAGCTATGACAACATGATAACAACATGTCTTCAAACACCACTTCATCAAGTTATGTTTCGGATGATGAGATACGTTCAGTGCTCGAAGTGGAAAAAAATAAGTGCCGGTGTCGTGCCAAAAAGTGATTGTCTGCCAGAAATTGATTGAAGGCCAAATACAGTTACTCAAAGGTGATTTCTGCCTAAATATGACTTGATCTCATTCATAAGCTTCATATAAACACTGGAGCTCACAGGACACTTGGAATTATTTTAAAGGACCATTACAACACAAAATAGGCATTTTCACCTGCCAAAAATTGATTGAATAACAAACGTTAAACTTTCGAAGACACGTGCCTTTGCTATAATTGCATTATAATACAGTTGTGTGTATCTGCATATTATGGCCATTTAATTCAGAGAAAAGCAGACGTTTTTGCGCTACCGCTCAACGGGCTGCTGTGCGCAGCCGCTCCCGCGGCCAGAAATCAGATTCTGGCAGACAATCACTTTTTGGCACGACACCGGTACGGTACTCCCTTATTCACATATAAGCGACGGGGGGGGGGTACGACCTACGACCGATGGGGGGCGCGCGATATTAACCCACCCCGGACCTGCGACGGACGGGGGGGGGGGGGGGCGCGATCGTAACCCACCGCGGACCTACGACCGCAGCCTGTGACAAGTGCCGGTGTCGTGCCAAAAAGTGATTGTCTGCCAGAATCTGATTTCCGCGGGAGCGCGCACAGCAGCCCGTTGAGCGGTAGCGCAAAAACGTCTGCTTTTCTCTGGATTAAACGGCCATAATATGCAGATACACACAACTGTATTATAATGTAATTATAGCAAAGGCACGTGTCTTCGAAAGTTTAAAGTTTGTTATTCAATCAATTTTTGGGCAGGTGAAAATACCTATTTTGTGTTAATGGTCCTTTAAAAGAATTCCAAGGTGTCCTGTGAGCTCCAGTGTTTATATTATGAAGCTTATGAATGAGATCAAGTCATATTTAGGCAGAAATCACCTTTGAGTAACTGTATTTGGCCTTCAATCAATTTCTGGCAGACAATCACTTTTTGGCACGACACCGGTACGCAAGAAAAAGTGCCGGTACGCTAAAGGGTAAAATGTAGAAGTGCCGGTACTGTGTACCGGTGCGTACCGGCCCGCTTCGAGCACTGGGTACGTTATTTCAAACAAACTTCAAACTGCATTGAATCATTAGTGTGAGCATGTATGAGTAATTACTCCTCGAGCAAGATAGTGAATTATGTTTATATCGTTTTTTAAGTGACAAGGCGCGTCTCGCTAAGCTCCTTCTCTGTTCCACAGTCATGCTGGCTCTGAGTGAAAACGCGTTTAGCCTTATCTGTACCACGGAGTGGTACAGATGTGCCCGTCCTATGTAAATTCTGATAAGTGATTCTTCGCTCAGGAGGATAAGTGAGATTGTTGACAGAGATAATTGTACACCAATGGGGACTTATTTATGAATGAAGACGTTGATTTGAGGTAATAAATTACTAAAAAAAACTACTTAGTGTCCCTTTAAAAGGGAAAAAAAAACTACTTAGTGTCCCTGTAGGCTACCTCTGATGCACACCATTTACCAAAGTGTGTTAAGAAGAAAATCAGTTATCATGAATCTTTCATGGCAACTCAGAATCTATACTGGATAACCAACAATGCTCCAAAGCTATTTGTTTTAAGCCCACAATGCTTATGTACCAGTGAGTCGTAGATTAGCGCTGAGACCTTCTCACCACTTTAAGGATCTGTTGGTATTCAGGGGAATACTCCTCAAGGTAGCCATCCTTGTTGACATATTTCTCCAGGTCAGACTTTTCACTCTCATTGATGAGCCCTTTCTCACAGTAATAGTTGATCATTTTCAGAAAGACCGTTCTGTAGAAGGCCTTCGTTTCATCAATATGTGTCTCTTTTGTGGTCGTAATTCCTTTAACAAATCCATACATATGAATTAGGCCCAGCATTAGATAGTCATATTAGTAGTTGTGTTTGACAATACAAACCTGCGTTTTCTCTCATTTTCTGGGCACAGTACGGGTGGGCGATGATCATGGCCTGCTTCAACATCAACCTCGCTTCTCCTCTGGGCGATGCTGCGTGCAACCACACCCCCTGTGGACATAACACATGCGTATTGGAAACGGTCCACAGGTTTTTGATGAAGCAACAAGTGCAACTGGGAGAGCAAACATGGGTCTGATGAATGAGAATGTGTGACCCTACTCTGCTGCTCATTTAGTGGATGCTGACTTTACTTCTGCTTTGAATACGATTGAGACATTTTATTGCCATCAGCAACCTTCTCTTCAAACTCTAAACCTTCTAAAACTTGATCCTGGTGCTGTAAAATGTTGAGATTGCTGACTTTTCCACAAGAAGGGCGCTGCAGCTGGTTATCATGTTGTAATATCCAGGCTGCAGCATTATCTGTCAACACAAAACATCTTGGACACACGCAGCTGTAACTTTAAGCCTGGTGCCCTAATGCCGCCCATGCATGGCTGTATAATAACCTGATTCTTTTATCTGTGTACGGTTTGGCAGTGCTGTAGTATGCATGTGAATGGGTGTGCGTGTGTGTATGTGTGCGTGTGTGTGTGTGATGATGATCTGAAGAGGATCGGTGGGTGATCTAAAGTCGTTAGAAGGAAGCAGGGAAGGAGACAGTACCTGGCAGCGTCAGACTCTTTTCTGCTACCGGTGGACAGAGCGCCTCTGTGGTGATGCGCATGAACTGTGATGGCGTGGAGCTTTTTCCTACCATTAGTCGTTTTCACGCTCATCACCATATCATAAAAGCACTTTGTTGCGGTTCTTGAGTTCATTAAAATTGGGCTCTTTTTCAGCCCTCTTCAGGGAGTCCATCGGTGGGATGTGGTCCGCTTCCATTTTACCCTTGTCCTCACGCTTGAGGGGCCTTTTGGTGACGCTGAAAGCACAGAACATGTAATATACCAACTTATATTACATGTAACTTAAGACATGTTAGCTCTGATTGAGCAACCTAAGAACTTACTCTTCATAAGGTCCAACATCTCCCAGTTGCGATAGATACTTCCTCCTCAGATGAATTTGATTCTCTATGACGCTGCCCTCCTGATGACTCAAAAGGATGATACTGACCTGCTGGGAGGAATATGGTCAAAATTGATGCCAACCTTGACATTCATGTCTAGTGAATACCAGAGATCCTTGAAACCGTGAAAAGATCATAAGCATACTGGGGCTCTCTTGAATATAGCCTTGGTGTTAACCAATAAAGATTCTTAGTTGCCATGAAAGGATGATAGCTGATTGTCTTCTTAGCAAACTGAAAAAAAAAAAATATTAAAAATAAATGTATTTTGTAAAAAAAAGTATATATATATATATATATATAGTATTCAGAGAGAGAGAGAGAGAGAGAGAGAGAGAGATTTAAAAAAAATCCTCATGTAAAGGTACTGCAATTGTCTGCTCTGAGTTAGGAAATACCATAAAGCTGCACTGTAAGGCAAGGACAGTGATTTACATAATACTGTGTTGATCCACATGCTTGATGATCGATTATTTCTGCTTACAGCTATATTTTATATTACTGCTATATTAATGTTTAAATAAATACTACCTGAGTCTTGAGTAGGAAAAAACAACACTTTAGGAAATCACAGAGCCACGCCATCCCGTCAGTCGGCGGTGGTCTCTCGTCGTATCAATAAACTCACAGCTTGATGGAAGAAAGCAAAAAAAATCAACCCAGTTTTCAATGAAAATATATATTTTGTTATTTGTGTATTTCCCCCTACTCCAGAGAACACAGGAGAACACTGCGTGCTGGTGTGAGGGCTGTGTTTTATATGAGCAGTGCAGGTATCATCAGAGCAGGCCTGTCTGCTCGCCCCTCCCCTCTGCATTTCTTGTAAACACAGTTGCTCTGGTTGCATACACCTGTGGATTGTTGTGTGATTGTTTCCATTCATCCTGCATGTATTATGTCCACAGGGGTGTGGCTGCATGCAGCATTGCCAGAGGAGAAATGAAAGTTTATGTTGAAATCAGGGCATGATCATCACCCACCTGTACTCTTCCCAGCAAATAAGACACAACGCAGGTTTATATTGTCAAACAACAACTACTACTACTAGTGACTTTCTAATGCAGGAGATGTTTGGCCTAATTAATAAATGTGGATTTGTTACTGCTTTTAAAGGCGAGAACAATGAATATCTACAGAAGGGCCTTTCTGAAGGTGATCAGCTATTACTATGAGAAAGGTATCATCAATGAGTTAGAGACGCTTGAGCTGGAGGAATATGTGGAAAATGATGGCTGCCGTGACTTTCATTCCAGTGAAGACAAGAGATTGAAACCGTGAAAAGATCAGAAGCATAGTGGGCTTTGTATATATAGCTTTGTTAACCAGTATAGATACTTAGTTGCCATGAAAGAATCATTAGAACTGATTCTCTTCTTAACAAACTAAAGATTTGTGTGAATCAGCGGTAGCCTAAAAGTCTGAAAAGCAAGCGATTGTATGGCATAGTTTAACTGTTATAATAGTTTTACATTATAAACGGTACTTAGAAAAAATGTGTTTGCAATGATTAAGTGGAAACAATTCGAAATTGCACATCTTTAAAAAATGTTTAATGTTAAAATGTTTAATTGATCAGAAAAATTGATCAGTTGACTCTGAGAGAAGAACAAACCCGCATGTAATGTTTGTGTAATCTTTCAAGCTACATTCTGTGTTCAATCTGCAGCGGTATTTCAGGACTTTAAATAGCATGCTAAATATAGCACGTTAATACATTTTTTGGCCAGGGGCACTTTAGCCAATCAGGGCAAAGGGGCGGTACCTGGGCCTGTTCCCGAAGCAAGCATCACTGACGTCGAAGTCGAATCAATGGTGGAGTAATCTTCATAGTGATGAGGCATTTTTCATTTGAGCACGGTAGGTGTGCTTTAATGCTCATTTGATCCAATTCTAAAGGTATAGGTTGCTCGGTAGGAACTAGCCTACCTGTGGTATAATGCCTAAATAAATACTACCATGAACAGATTCTGCTGTCTGTTGTTACTCAGTCAAGCCCTGCTGGAGCTGGGTGTAGACCAGGCCAGAGTTCACTGGCATTGGGTGTTGTTGGTTCCTGTGTTCAGTTGGACTGGCACTGGAAGGCTGCTGGTAAGGCTCATCCACAATAACGCCATCTCTGTGGCACCCAACACTTTAAAGGTCCCTGCCACTAAAATCCACGTAAACACGTTTTCTACTACATTTGTACCTTGTGAGGTGACGTATCATAAAACAGCCCTCTATCCCAATGCAAAAATGTGTGGCAAGCCCCTCCCCTAAAACACGAGTGTGGAGGTGTGTGTGTTTGATAGCTGGTTTAAGCAGCCTAACCTGGCCTGAGTCAGACTGATTAGACTCTGGGGCTGGGTGAGGCTGCATACCTGTGGTGCATGATGAATCATGGCACACAGGATAAACCAGCTATCACCACACACACTCAGGAGAGAGCCCATGGGTCCACTGCCACGCCAATATGGGGCCTCTCAGACCGATTAAGGGACGCAGAAGGGGCTGCCTGAAGACGCCCTGGAGCCACCAGCCTGTCCTCCACAGCGATAATAATAATAATAATAATAATAATAATAATAATAATAATAATAATAATGAATAACTGTATATAGCACGTCAGAAATGGACATCACTTCACATGACACTTCAGAGGAAAGGGACGTCTCATTTCTCTAAAAAACATATTTCCTTGTTTCCTCTCTCCTCGCATGGTTTCCTTGCGTCTCTCCATGCATCCTCGGTGGGAGGGACTAAGACGCAAGTGAGGGAGAAAGGGACGCAAGTGAGGGAAACGTGGATGCAATTTAGGAGACTTGGAAATGCACCTTAAGCGAGCTCTGTCATGGACAGCATTTACCACCTGCTCTGGCTGTACCAATAAACTGGTTTGTACACCATCTACCCGTGTCCCTGTGTCAGAGGAGCCCAGCAAAGCCACTTAGGTGGCGTGTGGCAGGGTCTACTGCCACAACGAGGTTTGGTTTTTGGACTGTAGCCTACATGTCTACGTTAGTATGCACATATCCATATTAACCAATAAGGTTCTTCCAAGACAGGGCTGACGCTGCTGATTAAAAGATAATCAAACGAAAACAAACCAGTACACATTTGGCAGAGAAAGATGTCCAGATCGTAAAACAAAAGAAACAAAATTTTGTTATATCTAGTTGTGAGCATCACTACTAGCGATCTTTTAATCAATTGATGCTACCTTAACCATTGAGCAACAAATCCAGCCTGGGGGATTTCAGCTACACTGGCAAACCGACACGTCCACCCAGCATTTCATTTTGCCTGCCTAACATTTTCAGATGAGAGAAAATGAGAGGGGTTTATGTTGCGCACTGATGCTTATGGAGATACATTGAATAGGTTAGTACTTAGTAAATAAAGCATTGCAATATAACCAATTGGCAAGGGCCTTTAATTCAACAAGTGTCAAACATAATAAAATATACATCATGTGAAGGTTATATTTAGTATAGAATATATACAATACATCCATTTAAGAGTATTGTTTTCCTGCTCGCTGATTCTTCATGTTTTAAAATTAAGAGGCTACACTGAATGCCTGCCAAAAACACAATCAGACCAAGTGGCAGTCATGATGATAGTTATGTTGTTAGAAGTTCATGTTTCATAGGTCATGATGAGTCTGGGACATTGGGGTCTGGTCTGGAGCATAGACTGTCTGGTCTGGAGCCAGCTTCATGACCAAAGGGCCTGCCCACCTCTTAAATAAGGTCTCTGATTGGCTTAACCTGTATTCACTAAGCACCATTCTGCACTCATTAAGAAATTAGGCAGGAATATAATTTAATATGTTTTGTCCTTGTGTCTAGGACTGTAGATACTACAAATGGTGGTTATGACATTTATACAACATGTATATCATACACAATTAAGGGTTTGCATTTCTTTGAAAATGACTTTGACATATCTGTAACTTGTATTAGTAGTAGGCCAAGACATATTTATAATTATTTTTATTATATAACTAGCATATAGGTATTATATTTTATTAAACATTAACACATTATTGCATGTTCTTTTGCAGCAGCTGTGGTAAGTCAAAGGGGGGGATGACAGACCACTTTGAAAAAATAGGAACTTTTTGCCCATTAGTGGGCACATCAGTTGATCAATAAAAGAGTTGTTTACACAGCATCAACACCTTGCTGATGTCTTAAGGGAGCGATACAAGTCAAACCCTAGATTATATCAATCTACTGCATAGTGTACAATAAATCTACAAAATCCCAGTTTAGAGCTAATACAAAGATCCAACACTAGAAACAATTAGTCCTCAATTCAACCTGAGTATACATTTAAAAAAAAAAAACTAGTGTGATTGACAGTTGTCCTTCTGCATTGGCTCAGAATGAGACAAGCAAACTTGTCGCATATCAAAAACTCAGCAACATCTTCTGACGAGATAGCGAGAATGTGTTGTTGAACAGGTCAGTAAAGATGTTAAAGGATAGCAAGGCGTTAAAGGAAAGATGTGAGACAGAGCAGTCAGACACACAGACACAGACCCCCCCCCCCCCCCCCCCCCCCCCCACACCCACACCCACACCCACACCCACACACACCACCAGGTTTCGGCGGAGCGGCGTCTCAGGGTAGATGGTGGAAGTCCCGCTTCCCGCCCGTCTTGTGGAGCAGCCGGACCTCCGTGATGACGATGTCATGGCTCACCGCCTTGCACATGTCGTACAGGGTCAGCGCCGCCACGGCCGCCGTCAGCGCCTCCATCTCCACGCCGGTGCGGCCCGTGGTGCGACAGCTGGCGGTGACCACGGCGGCGTGGCGCGCTGGGTCCAGCTGCAGGCTCACCGAGGTGTGGTCCAGGGGCAGCGGGTGGCAGAGGGGGATGAGTGTGGCCGTGCGCTTGGAGGCCATGATGCCGGCCAGCTGCGCCACGGCCAGTGCGTCGCCCTTGGCCAGCTGGTTGTCCCGCAGCAGGCGGAAGGCGGTGGCGCCCAGGAGGACGGTGGCGCGCGCTGAGGCCACCCGGCGCGTGGGCGCCTTCCCGCCCACGTCCACCATAGCGGCGCGGCCCTGCGCGTCCATGTGCGTCAGCTGGGCTGTTTCCACGCCGGCTGTGTCCACGTTGGCTTCCCCGGGGCTCTCGGTTTGGCGCATGACTTGGGCTGCGGGTGGTTTGCTGGAGGATGGTCTGTGGTACATTCTGAGGCGGTGGTTGGCTGCAAGCGGGGATTTGGCCCTCTGAAGTAGTGTGCAAAAACAGGGACTCCCTAGGTTAACGATAGAGTGGCTACTCGTGGCGTCGGGACCCAAGGTTTGTGCGAACCTGAGACGGGCCGCGTCCGAGCCACTCATTGGTTTTGTGCGTGCTTGAAAATGTGTGGAAGTAGTGTTTTGGCAACAGGCTACAGGAAGGCTATCGCTGGGCTCGTGAGGAGGGGCTGACGCTGCTGTTTGAAGACCGATGGCCCCTCGTTCATCAGCAGATAAGCCGTCGCAGTCTGGAAGGCACCAAAAACCCTGTTGAACGGTGACTCTCGCGTTGCACGAGTGTCCCAGGTAAGGCGCTATTGTCATGGGGTGGGGGAAGGGACGTGCGATGGGCAAGTCAGGAAGGGGCTCTCTTCATGGCCGAAGGGACTGTGCGCAGAGAGGAGGCCTCTGGGAAGCAGACCCTGTGGATACAGAGATACAAGTTCATCACTGTCAGCTCCAAGGCAATGGAGAGGCTTAGATTGTATGCTGGATAGTTCATTGTGCATAGGCTGCTGTCTCTATGTGTTGAAGGGTGTTTGTACGTACAGCAACGTCACCCACCGATGAGGATCATGGGCCTGTTTTTCATCTTGGAGAGGTTGAACATACCTGAAATAGACAGGGAGAAAAGCATGACGCATCTTTTCCAAGACCTCCTGGCATTTTAGGCAACAGTGATTTATTTAGGTGATATAACAATGACTTATTGATTATATTCATCATTCATCTGTATTGTTCTACCATGAATATAATCAACAAATCACCTTCACTGACATGTGAATGTCTGCTTTGGCGCCATAAAGAAAAAGTATGTGAAAATCATTACTTTACCATTGTGTTGTACATGAAACATTCATAAAGACAATTAAAGCACTAAACTACATCCAAAAATATAAAAACAGAAATAGAAGAGTGGGCAACAGAGGAGAGATGGCACACCTAAAACAAGACAGGATAAGGGGTCCCACACAGTGTATAACCCTTTAATATCTTTTAATATATTATACTGTGTTGCATTATAATCGTACCTGCGTGCTGTTTCTTCTTCCGTCCCACCGCCGCACCGATGATTTGCAGCAGCTCCGTCTCCGACGCCCCCGAACGCAGCTCATCCCTGAGGGACACCTCAGAGTTGCCGAACAAGCACACCTGGTGCACAACAGAGAGGTGAGAGAGAGCAACGTGAGCAGAACACATCCTGGACAAAAACAAACCACACACACACAACATAGAGCCACGGCCCCCATAGGTAGCAAAATAATCTAGCGTGACCATACACAGGTCAGCGTGCTGCTACGGTAACCAAAAAACGCGTGGTGGTCTCACCTTGAGGTTGCCGTCCGCGGTGAGCCGCAAGCGGTTGCAGGAGCCGCAGAAGTGGTCCGACATGGAGGTGATGAAGCCCACCTGGCCGGCGAAGCCTGGCACTTTATACGCCTGACATGGGAATAGAGAGAGGGGCGACAGACTCAAGACAAATGCGAGGGTCTGTGTAACTCTATGAAACACATCTAATGGCAGGTTTTGGACAGTCAAAGTCATTGGCCTCCATCCTGCCTGTGGCCTTTACTGCTTAATTTAAGTGGATAGTCCAACAAATAATACTTTTGTCTTTTTTAATCTCATAATCTAAAACATATAGACATCTAAATCAAACAACAAGAAACAAATAGAATGTAGTAACCACAAAAACCATGATATGTGAATTGAAACACTAGTTACTGCACTTTGCTGTTGTATTGCCTATATTGCAATTCATAGTAATACAAAGGCAGTTTCACTGTTGACATTGAACCATTTTATCTGTACGCCGCTTTGTGGGACTTTTTTAGCGCCTACTTCAGGGTCGGTGCTCTCCTAGCACAAGAGGAACCGTGAGTGACACAAGTGTACGGTTATTGGTCAAGACGCAAATGTATGTTGATTGGCCGAACGCAAAAGCCAAATTGCTCTTTCAATTGCATATTTTTTTTAAATGTGCACGTCTTGTTTCCAACTCCATTATTAACATGAAACTGGCGACACATAAACACACAGCTCCGATCACAGCGTCCTCCATCTTTGTTGTTGTCGATGTTGTATTGAGCTGCGCGCAGAAATGACGCTGATATACTAACCGCTAATAGCTCCCCAGGGGGTCGTTTCTCTCAGCGAGTCCCCAGAACCGCTTGGTCCGAAAGCGCCTACTATTATTAATTACTTCATTATCCAGAGAGCAGAGATGTTGCAGAGGAAGCTGACCTTTGCCGTGTCTGCATGTCCGGTGGGAACCATTTCTAGGGCGGGCCACTGCTGTTTTATGTGATCCAGCATTTCCTGATAGCTCACCATCTTCTTGAAGTTCCACTTGTTTCCTGGGAGAAAGAGGAGGTATGGTCGAGTGTAACTGTATTACACGTGAAAGTAACCTTGTACTCAAGGAGTAACAAAACCCCTAGCCTGTGCCACTGATGTTTTAAAACATTCTCTGCGGTCAACTCTGACACCACAGTTTTAGTCATCATTTCCACTTTGTCACTTTTTTCTTTCCCATAACTTTTGGTTTGGCTGACATGTTATTGACTAATTGTCTATTGGCCAGAGTGTTTCGTAAGACTTTAAAGCCCCCGTGAAACATAAGTCAGAGTGCTATTTGATTCTGTGTATTTATGTATTTCCGGTAAAAACACAAAGCTAGGGAGGGACTTGGATATTCGGATATCTCAGATATTGATAGGCGTTTACAGTAGCCAATAGCTCTGAATGTGGTGCCAGATTTGTGGCGCCTAGCAGCTCAACATTGAAAGCTATGACGTCAGTTGTGGAGCCGCCACCACCTTTGCCTACGCCTGCAGATTTTGCCGACGTATACTTGAAAAATGAGAATGAGGAAGAAGAGGCCTGGAGTGAGGCCATATGTTTGAGCCGACTGGCAGCCGGTCGGTAACTGGTAGGATTTATAGTCATGGGGGAGGGACATAAAAACTTGAGAAAGCATTTTCATTGGACGAAAAATGAGTTAACGCCCCGAGTACAGGAGTCAAACATTTGAAACTGTTTTAAAGGAAGAGAAAAGACAGGGATTTTGATGTAAAAATACTAAAAAATGATAATATATTTGGCATATAACAGATAAATGAACATAACACAGGGACACAAGATTAACACTGGGAAATTTAATGACACTATAAACTGCCAATTCAACTGCAACATTCATTATACATATTAGTTGACTAGGTGGAAGGTTGAATCCCATGCTGTTACTAGCAGTACTCACCATCGAAGGGCATGTACTCGATGAAGCGCACCTCAATGGGCTTCTTCTCCGTCAGCGCTACAAAGTCCAGAATCTCATCCTCGTTGAGGCCTCGCATCACCACACAGTTGACCTGCAGGTTGTAGCACGTGCACACACATTTTCAGTATAATACTGACCAATGAAGGCCACCTTATGTTTTGTCTATGGTTTAAATTATGTCTGGCTTCAAGTAAGTTGCTTGGTGTCATTTATGTGTAAAAGTATAATTTCTCATTTGCGTTAAAGCCTCTGACAACCAGTCCAAAAATAACAAAAAGCATGTGATGTAAAAGTTAAGTTTCTTACTCTGCATATACCAAAATGTGAGTATGAATAAACGTTAATGAGTATTATAAATGTTGTTAAAAAAATGTTGTTTTGCTAATCAGCGCTTTGATCAGAACTGTGTGGGAGTGTCCGTGGCACGCTTGATTGACATCTACCTAGCAACGCCTCCTTCAAATAATCTTAAATCTTATTTGAAGGAGGTAATATTTTGTTGCATCTGATGTGAAGTGTCTGAAGTGACAACGGTTCACAATTGAAATATGATTGATTCCTATGACTTGTTTTAATGCTTATTAGATGCATAAACGGCCCTAAATGACATTGTGGCAGTTTAGCTCTG